>RJWJ010014144.1:0-38474 GCA_004363605.1 Indri indri | reverse complement strand
GACATCCCAAATCAACAAATATTAATAATAGTTTCATAGTTAAGCATCTACCACTCTGTAACCCTATAGTGTGTTGGATTCTTCAAACATCCAAAAGTAGGTTGATGAAATAAAAATTAATAATTATTTACTGCAATATGAATATACCATAGACTAACAAAATACAAATTCTTGACTCTTTACACAACTGTATAAAGTTCTTAACAGCAGATAGTCATGTGTTTTCATTCCTTCAAATTATAATTATCCTTTTTTACAGTAGTCTCAACATTTACCCTCAATCTAGTTGATATCCTTTTCTATATTCCAAATGTTATTGTAGCAACATTACTGTAGATAAAGTAAATGTTCCAAATAATAAAGAGAAAGTAATATAATTTATTTACCAATATATATTATGATTATTTATGATTAAATATTGGTGGCCATTTGAAAGTTTAGCTGTCTAGGCAGAGGAAACTAAGAATTTCCTCTTATGGGTTCTACCAATTTACACAAGATATTTTCACCACATTCAAAGCAACTCGGGAAAGTGAAACCAGCCCTGTCCATTGATGGTGAAGAACTCAAGTAATGTTCAAATGATTGCTGTGTGGCGAGCCCAAAGTACATTTTGCCGTGTTTAGTTTTCTCTTCTATTTATAAACACTTTAAGGAGCGTTAATCCATGTTTCTGATTCACTTACACTTAACTCATCAAAATGTGGTTTAAAAGAAGCATACAAAATTAAGTAAGCTTTTTAAGTCTTTTCATTTATTTTTGAAAACTAGGAAGCCAGATTTTGTTAACTATAATTCAAGAAAAAAATTAAATATTCTGGACGTGGCATAAGACATTTATTTCCTTGAAATTTCCAATAATTAGATAGTTTATTTTTCCTTCTGTTCCTGAAAGCTGACCCACAGAGTTTTTCCTGAAATTTGAATTTGGACTACTGCCTCATAAGAAATCATAAATCTGGAAGTACTTTGATCCTAAAGCAGGTGTAATTTAAGAAACAAAGGTGTTAATTTACATGATGAAATTAAGAAAATACTACCTTTATTATTGTCATTATTATTAGTTTTAAACCTCTTCTTTCTTTATGTGCATAAAAATAACAAGTACAAAAGAAGCACAGTTATGTGTTCTTAGGGCTAGGCTAACTTGTAAATTTCTTTCTCCATGTTCTAATTCTTAGGAGTTTAAACTAAATCACTATTATAATTTTATGCAGGTATATATGGACTCTAAGAATATAATAAAGACATTTTTTTCTTATTGAAATGGTAAATTTTGTGCTCTAAGAATATTTTGATGTGATGTTCTGAGGAATAAAATGTGGAAATGGAGTCTTGAAAGTCTGTACAATTGGAGTTTTTAGACAGAGAATTTTCTGTATACAATTCAAATTTTTTCACTTGTCTTCTTAGTAAATAAATATAAAAAAACAAATAAGATTGTTAGGTTTCATTGTGAGTTTGAATATTAAATGTAAAAAATAAGTACAGTGCTTAGCAGAGTAACAATTATCTTTATGGCTATTTTTATCTTTAGTGTTTTATTTGTATTATTTGACTATCAACTAAAATTATTCTATCATTCTATAGCATGCACACAAAAAGCATTCCTAAAAAAGTTTAGATATGGGATATATAAGGTTAAAAATATACCACTTATTGAGAACATGTAATAATTATCATCAATGGCATTATTATAATTATTCCTTACATTTTTATTAGGTTTAATGTTTTATATGAACTCTATCATAGTTTATTCCAGTGCTTTTATAAGCGTAAGTTATTATTAAACAGAATATTTCTTTAATAAAGAACAGTGATCATGATATTCATTTTCACCCAGTAGAAGAAATACTGTTTGTTATACATCTATGTCCCTTTAGAACTTGGATGGTAAGTTATTAATGTTCTAGTCAACTTTATTTGGATTCAAGTCACATCCTGTATTAGTTTCCTAGGACCACCTTAATGACTTACCACAAACTTGATGGCTTAAAACAAAAGTTTATTATCTTGCAGGTGGAATCCAGAAGTCTGAAATCAAGGTGTCAACAGGGCCATGCAACTTCCAGAGGCTTCAGTGAAGAATCCTTCCCTGACTCTTCCAGCTTCTGGTGGCTCCAACCTTCCCTCAGCTTGGTATTCTAAGACTGAGATCTCTGCCTTTGTCTTAACTAAGCCTTCTTCCTTGTTTGTCCTCCTTTTTGGCTAATCTCCTGATTCATTACTATAAGGACACCTGTATTTGGTTTTAGAGCATACCCAGATAATTCAGGATGATTTAATTTTGAGATCATTAAGTTAATTACATCTACAAAGACCTCCCTCCCATAAGGCCACATTCTCAGGTTCTGGGAGTGAGGCCATGAACATATCTTTTTGGAGGTTACTATTCAACTCATTACATATGGATAGTTGAATGCAATATATTAACACTTCTCTGGCTAGTAATCAAAGAGAGCTAGCTTGGCTTTATACCAGTGATACCCACTGTGTAAGTCAGGGTTCAATCAAGAGAGAGAAACTACACTGTAATTTGAATAGGGAAAAATGAATATACAGAATTATTAATGCTTACAGGAGATATGAGTAATGAGAGATTAGATAGTGAGTTAAAGTGAACTCTAATGAATATAGGAACGGCAGCTATAAATGAGCAGCCATTATTCCCATGGTTGAGCTAGAGCACACAAGGAAAAACTCTTTCCCTACCAGGGCTGAGATCTGGGCTTTGTTAGAGAGGGAATGTCTGCGATCACAAAATGGCAGAGAAATGGCTGTGGTGCCACACATAATGGCAGAACTTGCTAGAAACCAGCCTTCTAACATGCCAGAGAAAGCCATTCATAAGGAGGTGTCTCACTGAAGCCTTTCCAGTATGAAGAAGCTGCTGACGACGGCATGCTGCCTGCCACCATGCCCTGCAGGAGCCGGGTACTGGGGAAGCCTTCTGCACATCCAGAATAGCATTCTGGGGAGTTGTATGCAGGAACCAGCTAAAGCTCCTAAGAACTAGGAAGAAAAACCCCTTCCTCCTTCTGGGTCTCTCCAGTACGCTCTACTGACAAAGCTTCGCATAGTGCCAACTGGCAAAAGAAAAACAGTTAAAGGGATCACCTTGGTTCTCACAGAGCAAGCAATGAAGGGTGGGTTTAGAACTGAGAGGCAACAACTTGGTAAGTGGAAATATTTGGAGAATGATACTTCCAAATCTAATTGGGAAAACCAAATTTATACAAGCCGATAATGTTTTATATACAGGTGAAGAAGAATTGATGGTGTGAATGGCATTTTTGTAGTCAAATCCTCTCGGTAAGCTCATAAAATATCTATTACATTTCTTATATGCCCTCTTCTCATACATGTAAGACATTCTGGTGCAACATTTCTCATGTATTATTTCTCTTATATTTCCCATGTTTTATTTTAGGCCTCCAATTATCTTTCTATATTTTTGCAATATGAATAATTGTTTGGGTTCATAGTCTTAAATCATAACCTATCTGGCCATTTTCTCTTCATCTTGTGATGCCAAAAGGATGAGTGAATACGAGAACTATCCTGTAAGTGAGGTTAAAAAAGATGCTCCAAGAGGCAAATACAACATGAAGAAAGTCCTACAGGTAAGACTCAGCATGCAAACTCCTAAATTAAACTGGTTATATAAAATGTAGTCTTGTGTAGGAACAAATATTTCAAATTCTCACAGGTAGTTGAACAAAATAGTCTAATTATTACTATGCTTTGATTATGTGAGACCTAAATAAATATTATAACTGTAAGACTTAATTTACTATTCATGTTTTCTTTAAATGCATACTGTAAAATCCCCATTAACTTGCAAACACATTCACTACGAAAAAAAAAAAGAAAAGAATATGCCACAATCTCTGTCTTTACAGAAAACACAGACTGAAAGGATGAAAAACAGAGGATTCCAATTGTTTTACACTGTTAACTATATATCAAAAAATAGTAATAATAAAATACCCCCATGTGGCTAAAATTGACTCATTTAAAGGATTTTTTTTTTAAATATTACTCTGCTGAATTTGTCAAAAATTGTGACAATTGATACTTTATATATGAATAGAATTTTAGGTCTAAGCCTTTCTCTGTTAGGAAATAATCAGGTTCACTTGGCTTTCTAAGTAGTCTTCATTGACCTTTTAGTCAGCCAGATGGAATTGAGCACCAAGATGCTTTTCCATTTCATGGGATAATGAGCAGTTAGTTAAATGAGCTATAACATACATAGTAATTGTGCCAGAACAAATTTTATTCTTTAATGGTTTTGATATAGCCAAATAATGCATCATTTCTCCTCTTATCCCACCCAATTTAAGGCTTCCTTAGTTAATGAAAGAAAGAAATTTAATATTCATGTGAACAAAGATAAATTATTTTTCCAATTTTTTTTAATTTGTGAATATTGCTACATTGAACCCATCTGGAGATCTAAAGAGTACAATATTCTAAGGCATAGTCGTGTCCCTATAACTTTGTGCAATGCTGATAGAAATGGGATGTCCAGTATGTTAAACACTAGCCATATGTGGTTATTTTAATTTAAATTAAACACAAAATATAAAATTCAATTCCTCATCCATAATACATGGACTTCAAGTGCTTAGTTGATTTATATGGCTAATGGCTACTGTATTTAACACTGCAGATTTAAACAATACTTCCCATGGTATAAAAATGTTTATTGGACAAGTATGATAAATTATTCATTTATTAGTTTTCTGCCTTTGCATCAATTATTTAATAGAATAATTTTCTTAAACAACAGGTTGGCCAAAAAAATTAAATATGGGGGGTATTCTTTTAGCAATATTGTTCTAAGAGTATTATATTAATGTAATGTTTTCTAAACAAGGTGATAGTGATGTTTTGTTGTGAGACATCATTTTACCTCTTTTTGAAAGGGGGCATTGAGGCAAAAATTATGATTATTAAGTTATAGTAATTATGATGAACAGAAGTATGAGAATGAGTTTTATGTGATAATGTTAAATTAATGAAAACCATGGAATATAAAAATAATGGCGATATGGTCTCTTTCTGGTTTGATTTCTCCTCCAATACCCTATTTCCCAAGTTTTGAGAATGAGAAAAAAAATGGTAACACAGAAAGCCAGGACACAGGATTATACAAACTCCTAATTCTCTCATCAACTGGATATTCATCACTGTTCAATATTTCTGTAAAAATGTAAATACATAGGACAAAGACCTACATAAGAACTCCTTTTATTATACTAGATCATGGCTCCAGTATAAAAATCTAATTAGCTTTGCAAAATCATGTGAAGCATTTTTGTTTTTCCTAAAGGAAGGCCTAAGTTCTAGGACCAGAGTCTTCAAATTGCCTACACTGCTGCCTTCATTTAAAAACACATAAACATTTTGAATCTTGTAAGTTGCTTGTGAGTTGAATTGTATCCCCCAAAAAAGATATGTTGAAGTTCTGAACACCATTACCTATAAATGTGACCTTATTTGGAAATAGGGTTTTTGCAGAGGTAATCAAATTAAGATGAGACCACACTGGATTAGGCTGGGCCCCAAATCCAATGATTCCTGTCTTTATAAGAAGAGGATGCTTTGGACACAAACTGACCAGACACACAGAGGTAAGGTAGCCATGTGAACACAGAGGTAGAAATTGGAGTTATACTGCCAGAAGCCAAGAAGTATCAAGCTTTGTTGACAACCACCAGACCCTAGAAGAGGCATGGAAGAATTCTTCTCTACCAAAGCCTTTAGAGGGAGCACAGCCCTGCCAATACTTTGTTTCAGACATCTAGCCTCCAGAACTGTGAGAGAATAAACTTTTTTTAAGTTTGGGGTAATTTGTTTAATTTGTTGTGGCAGCCCTAAAACAACTATTATAATACATACTCTTATGGCTTATAAAGACTAAAACATTGAAAATTGAATTTGAAAGCATAAAAGTTACCAGGTTTGCCCCATTAAGTTTCACCATCTATAGAACATGCCTTATTAGTGTTATTTCCTTGATCAATGCTTAGCAGCCCTCCCTGTCCTTGTGGTGATGTAAGGTGATGGTGCATAAGCTCGATTCTGTATATTGTCATCATCGGTATACTGTTTCATTATAATACATTCAGTGAACATTAAAATCTGAATTAAATCAATTAAATTGACCTGAATTAATATTACCTCAATATCTTTGTTCTTTCCATTTCTATGTTGCATCACAGATTTTGAAGCATTTTCATATGCATTTTTATTTAATCTTTCCAAAAGCCATGTGAAGCTGGCTAGACAGAACTCACCAAAGGTAATTTGTGTATTCTGTGAGGACAGAACTGCTATTTTATACTGCATATTTTCAATGAAAGATATTATGCATAAGGAAGTGTTTTGTTTTGACTGAATATCCATTTCCCAATTAGAGTGGTAGACATGAATTTTGAACTCTGCCTATCTGTGACTCTATTTTTCTTTTTTCATTTTCCTACACTGCATCTAGGAGTAAAGGTAGTAACCATTCATTAAGAATAAGCTATTTCTGCCATGAGTACTTGGGTATCAAAAGCATCTTACCCTTTTCCTCAACAATTTCCAAATTTCTTCTAAATTTACTGATTCCATGTAAGGTAAAAAGGTCCCTATAAATATATACAACTATTATGTACTGATAACAATTAAAAATAAAAAAATTAAAAAGAAAGTCCTGCCGATTTTAAAAATTAAGAAAGCTCTTCAAGTACAATATATTCAGCTTTCTTTTACAAAAATCCACCCACAAAAAGAATAGAAAGGAGAAACTAAGTTTTTACTTTGGTTTGGCTTTATAAATTTCTAGAAGGCGCATTTGGCTAAAGTAAATTAAAAACTCTGCAAATTAAATTTCCTTGAGTGATTCAGATGCAGTGGTGCAAAAAGGTAGTAAAAAGTACAACAAACAATTTTTCCAAGAATTATTATTCTGGGCATCTCTGCCACCCAGACTGTTCATCAGGATATGATCGAATAATTCACATCTTTGTTTATTTGCCTGAATGAGCTTACCCACCCTAATAGAAATCTTATATAGGGCCTAAGTGCATATTCTATGCAATATAACTTCACACAAAACTGAAGCAAAGTGATCTCATTACAACAATGGATGGCAAATGGTGGATTTACTCTACGTATAAAATAAATAGAAATAGAAATAGATGAAAAACAGCTGGAGTTCAGAATTATATGGAGTCCATATTTCCATGTAATTTTTGCTGTGATCTTATTTTGACTAAATGTTAGTATCCTCCAGGAACTTTCAGGTGCTTTGGCTAATAAGTAGCTCCAGAACCATCATAAAATAATGCAACAAGAAAGTATGTGTTCCACACCCAAACTAAGTGCCCCAAATTCAAACAGTTTATTATGCCCAGAATGACTTACAAATAAAACGTTAAGTTCAGTTTTATAAGATGACATAAAACGATTGTTACTTAAGGGGCAAACTGGTCTAGAAAGCTTTATTGCTCCCATAATTTATTATGGAATTAATCCATTGCGTGTTTGCACCAGGTCAGTTCGCTGAAGGGAACCTGCATCCTATTGAAATCAGATTGAGAAGTACAAATGGAGAATCCCTAATGGAGTACTAAGCAGACTTCAAAAAGCCAAGCATATGGACTGGATTATAGTTTCTGAATGGTTTCACTTGAGTCATAAAATTACCCCCCCCCCAAAAAAAACAGGGCTATTTCCCTACCAGTCTGTGAATAATCTAGAAAGAAAAAATATTTTTTTGTGAAAATACAAAAGGAAGTTCTTTTGTTTCAAATAAGGGACTCTTCAGGAAAAGCTCTTGCTTTTTTAAATTCATGGTTTCTCACTATCAAAATCACACAAAATATATTTGGGCATCTTATCATAAAAATTTATAAATATGTGAGTGGATGCATATGTTAATTAGCTCAATTTATTCATTCTACAATGTATACATATTTCGAAACATGTTATTCACAATGAATATATATAATTTTAATTGTCAATTAAAAATTAAACAATATATATATTTGGACAGAAAAGTCAAAGAAAACATGATAAAGCATTGATTCTAGATACTTGGGCAGATATGAATTAATTCTTAAGATACTAGAGTTTTATCCATCAAAACTTACTGATAGCAAATCTAAGTCTGCATCCTACTGGAGACTTACTGACTACAAAATGATCAATTATATATGTAAAAGTTGTGTTTTTTTTTTTTTTTTTTTAAAGTGGCATAAAGGCAGAAAAAAAGATCAGGTAAGGGAGTCAGAAAAACTGAATTTGGGTACTTTTATCACTACTAATCTGTTGAACCACAATAGAATTCATTATCTTCAACTCTAAATTACGAAAAATGATAACCATAAGCCTTCTGAAGGTTAAATGTTATTGAGAGCATCACATGACATGCAGTTTGTAAAAACATTTAAATCTGTAAATTACACTAACATATAAGGCATTTTATTAATAGATCTACTTAATCCATAAATAAATGATTCATTTTAACTTTTGGGGAAAACATAAATCTCAAGTTAACAAAGGTATTTTTCTTGTGCATCAATAATACCTAAAAATATGTCATTAATACACTAATTGAATATTCCATATATGTGTGATACATATATATACACACATAAATATACACACATAAACTCGTATCTCTCTATATGTTAATTTTAAATTTATAGACACAAGTAGAATTTAGAAGCCATGTCTACACAATAAAAAAGATAACATATATACACACACACACACACACACACACAACACATATATAAAAAAATAACCAGATCTCCCTATAAAATTTCTTTTTAAAAGTGAGTTTCAAATGAATGTATTTCTTCTTAAGAAGTTTTTCTTACATGTTTTATTTTATTTTGAATATGTTTATACATATCATGACTAAGAGGACAGGGTGACAGTGTTAAGATAAGTCACCATGTTCCAAGGCATTAAGATAAGGCAAGAAAGGAAGGTGTTTTTCTTTACTCTCAAGTTTATATCCTGCTTTATCTTTGAAACCCACCCTTCCATATTTTCTTTTGCCATTATTTTACTGACAATAAATTTCAGAAGCTTTAGTTTTCTTTTAGCAATAATTTTTACTTATGTTGATTTATAAAATAGAGCTTAGCTTTCAATCATACCATGAAGTATTTTATGTCTATAGATACTTGAAAGCCCAGTAATTTATTTTTCTCTGTTTTCTATGTGCTACTGCAAGCCTGGAATTTGACCCATAACTTCAACTAAAGACCCCACTCACCTATCACTTTTCAAAATGTTTAACCAAACACTCTTAACTAGTCAAAAGTCAGCGATAGGAGAGCCTCCTACTGTGCATCTTCTGTGTTGCGTGGTTCATTGACAGCTGGAGAGAAGGCTCTTGTTAAGCATATTTGATGTGCCCTGGTTTATGTCTCTTCTGTTTTACTGGAAAAGCCTTCAGCAGGTCACTGGCTGGGCTTTCACAGCTGAGCACTAAAGATGGGAAGTGTAAATGATGATTAAGTGCCTGCACTATTCTCAGATTTCCAGAGTTCCAGCCTCACAGGTGTTCATATTGCAGCTGGAACTAAGGTCTCATTTTATCAGAAGTCAGGTATCTATTTTAATTGTGGAAAGTATAAGAAATTGACTAAAATACATTGATTTTATTGATTAGTGCTAATGTACAGAAAGTTTGGAAATTGAGCAAAATGTGTTAGAGATTATCTTCTGGAGCCAGTACAGCATAAAGGAAATTGGTGGCATCTTGTCTGAGACAAATGAATAACATTAATTTATCTATAGTATGTTGAACAGTATAATGAATACACCAAAATGGTGAAGGATATGAACATTTTGTTGGACTATTTAAACAACTGAGGATACTTCACTTGTAATAAACTTGTGATCGCTCTTTTCAAACACTTTGAAGAGTTGTCTGTGGAAAAGGGATACAATGTGTGTGTATGATTTCAGAGGGAAGATCAGGGATAGAGAGTGAAGATTAAAGGGCGGCAGATTTCAGTTAAAAATAAGGAAGAACTTCCTCATCACTGGACCATACAAAAAGGAAGTTAGGGATGATAATCTCTCCATTATTGTAAGTATTCAGGCAAAAGTTAAGTAACCATTTTCTGTGGTGGTTGGAGTGGCAATTCCTACATTGAATATCATTATGTATTAAATGATATTTATGATCTTTTTGATGTTAATATTTAATGATTCTAACATCAAACAATATTTGGACATATAAAGGGAATGTATTTTAGGCCAAATATTAATGTCTTTAGTTCAGTAAACCAGAGGGAGTATAAGTTTTTGAGTTCAAAAACCAAGAGTTAAATCCTGATATCTACTTATTGGTCATTTAGGTAAATCACTTAAATGTTATTACATAGCACCAAGGGCAGTGTTTAGCAAACATTCAAAATAAAAATACCTGGCATTATTACTATCATCACATATGTTTAGATATTTCATGTGACTTTCAATGTACCAATACACATGGCATTTATCTCATGTCACTGTTGTGCAAGTGTGTGTGTGTATGTCTCAGGTTACAAAATCAATGCACACAAACCAGTAGCATTTCTATATACTAATAACAATTAAGCTGAGAGTCAAATCAAGGACTCAATACCATTTATAATAGCTAGGTAGAATCATCATTGTTAGAAAGTCCATAATGCCCAAAGTCATTTATAGATTCATCAAAATATCAATGTCATATTTCACAGATCTAGAAAAAATAACTCTAAGCTTCACTTAGAACCAAAAAAGAGTCCAAATAGCCAAATCAATCTTAAGCAAAAAGAATAAATTTGGAGGTATCACATTACCTGATTTCAAATTATACTACAAGGCTATAGTAACCCAAACAGCATAATATTGGTGTACAATAAAAGTACAGCTATAGACCAATGGAACATCATAGTGAATCCAGAAATGAAACAGCATACCTACAACAAACTAAATCTCCTAGACTGTTTCTTCCCATCTCTCTCCCCAGCTTGTTTTGAACCTTTCTCCCAAATTACATATTAGACTCCATAATACAATGTCCTTTCAAATCTCCCTAGCTGATTCATACTTTGAATATGTAAAATCATTATACATATATTAAATAATTATATTACTTTGGAGATTAAACTCATTTAATTACAGAGTTATGGATTTTTCTGGTATTTTCTCTTAACAATAGAATCTGTATTTTGTAGCAACATTAGCTAGTCTTTTCCATTCTACCTAATAAGCATGTTTGCTTCCCTTCCATTAGTCCTCTGCTTGATACCCTGAAGTTTTTGCCTATACCATTAGGTTACTGTGAGGACCACCTTCTTTCATTCATCTAGCCCAATCCTCCCACTTTCATTCATCTAGCCCAATCCTCCCACTCTAATAACATATTCTGCAAAACAGGTTTTTCAAAGAGCCTTTCCAGATTAAGGCTAAAGCTGCAGACCACCCTGCTCATGACTTGATGCATATCTTGTTTTATTTAATTTATGTTTCCTGCTTGAGTATCTGCATAGGTTCCCCCAGAAACTTTTAATGTATACTCTACATTCCCTGTAATTCCTATTATTGGGTTATACATGCAATAAACAGTGAACACATAGCCAAGACCAAGACTTTTAAATATTCACTGACCTATTTGTGAGAAGTACTGAATTTTACAATTTATGGAAGGGTTAGAAAATTTGGATTTATAAAAACAAAGCAATAATGAATACATGAAATTGGTAGGAAAAATCTAACAATGTTTAGGGATGTAACAAAATATGAATTTATAAATGTATGCATGTCTGTGTGTAAAGAAAGAGAATGCTCATAGTATATAGAAAGAACGTGTACGCTTTATAAACATTAAATTTTAGGTCTTTAAGTAGATAAAAAATAAAAGTTATTTCACATATGTTATAGATGGTGTTTGATGGTAAAATGATACTCCTGCTTAAAAAAAATGTAGGTGTCTTTCTTATTTTAAACTAAATTGTGGAATGGCTCTTGGCATCTGATTAAATAAAGTCCAGGAAAAGTTTATTATTTAGATGTTTTCTAGGTCAGGAAAATTTGAAGTGAATATGTAACACCATCTATGAAGAATTACTATAATTAGTCAAAAGTATGTATACAAGAAATACTAAGGTAGGCAGACAAACAGCTACCCAAAGATATCCACATCCTGATCTTTTGTACCTGTGCATATGTTATTTTACATGGCAAAAGGGACTTTGCCAATATGATTACTTTTAGGAACTTGAGATAGATAGATTAGCCTGCATTACCCAGGTGGTGTGATGTAATCACAGAGTTCTTAAAAGAGAAGAGGAAATGTGATATGAAAGCAGAGAGCCAGAGGGTGTGATGTAGATTCAAAGATGCCATTATGTTGGATTTAAAGATGGAGAAAGGACTCATGAGCCAATGAATGCAGGCAGCTGCTAAAAAAAAGGCAAAGAAACTGATTCTCCCCTAGAACCTCCAGGAAGGAACACCGCCCTGTTGACACCTGTTGATTTTAGCTTAGTGAAACCCATTTCAAACTTTTGATCTTTAGAAAAATATCACAAATTTGTGTTGTTTTAAGCCACTTAATTTGTGGTAATTTATTACAGCAGCAATAACAAATTAATACAAATGCTAACTAAACATTTGGTTGTGATCATTAGTACCTGCACATAAGTTTAGAAATGAGGCAAACTACAGTTATGTTTCTGTGATGAAATTTGTCTTATGAAGAAATTTTCAGGAATGCAGGAAAAAAATAAAGATGAAGCAAGAAATTTGTGCTTCTCCCTAATTTAGATAAGTCCACTTTTGCAAGCTGTAACAAGGGCTGGCTTCGTAAGCATGTGACCTGTGCAGTCATACAAAGTCTCATACTTAGAAAGGCCACATGCTTGTTTCAATGCTCTGCTGTCACGTTTTAAAATTCTATACAATTTTTTAATTAAGCAGCTTGAATTTGCATTTTGCAATCGGCCCTACAAATTATGTAATCTATCCTTGCTGTAGCCTTACTGTTTTACAGTTATTTTGATGCAACATCCACTCAGAAAGACGAGAATGATAAGTTATAGCAAAAAATAAATAAAAGGAAAAGAAGGATAAGGAGAAAAAGAAGAAAAGTGATGCAACATTGCTACAAAATTTTCTGTAATCTCCCCCACCCAAATCTTTACACAGAAATAATAAATAAATAAATAAATAATAATTAGGACAGTTCAGTCATGGTCACTTTCTATCTAGTGGAGTTAAAAAAGTAAAATGTATTATATTTCTCAACTTTCAACTCAGCATACATTTGTTGGACTATAAAATGTTGTGATACAGTTAAAATGCTCCAAATAAAACCCCCAGAGAATAGATTGTATAGCAAGTAGAATTATATATTTAAGGCTGCAAGATGCCATCCTAGGAAAGTAATTAGAAAATTTGGATCAATGAAAATTCTATAAAAATCAATCACAACTAAATAAAATGAGGAAAATTAAGCCTGATGATACTTACGTAAGATAACTAACTACATATTATAGAACCACACATCGTTGTCAAAACCTTTTGCAACTGCACCCTATTGTCTTATAAATCATTCTTGGTTTCTGAAATCCTGCACCACACTGAAATTCTTTCTATTAACAATGACAGACTATCTCCCTTTAGTCTTTCCTTGGTGGAATCTATTATAATTCAAATAAAATATTTAAACCAATTGGTCAAACAAAAGTACTAAATATGGTATAACAATTTATATATATTCAAAAATAATATATGCAAAACCATTGTATCATTTGTTATATAATTAGGAAAATGAATGATTCATAAGTTTAAGTTAGTAAAGAAAAATATTCTTCTGGAATATGTAGTTGGAAGTTGCATAAGTAATAGCTGTTTCATTTTAGAGAAGGTATAAAATAGAAATCCCAAAGGTATAACTTGTTAATATTTGCAACCAAATTCACTGACATAATTAATAAATCTAGTTTTTAAGGCAATCAAATTAAAGGAAAATATATTTCATTGAACCTAATATGAAGCTGATATTTTAACATATTGCCTAAAATATTTTTTGAAAATAAAATGTTGTACCTGAAAAATCATTGAATTGAGGAAATAAGATCTGGCTTTGATTGCCAGGTTTCTTGCTATGTGTCCTTGGACAGATCTTTTTCCTTCTCTGGCCTTTAATTTTTTTCATCTATAAACAAGATGTCTAGACCAAATCATCTCTAATGTACCTTCCAAATCATTCAATATTGCCTCCAAGGGAATTTCCCAAAGAAGACTCTGTAACTACTATGACTGACTGAAGAATAATAAAACATGGAAGTGAGGACCTTGCTTTTCAAATTATATTACCTTTTGAATGAGAACAAATGTTAGCATTTCTCAAGTCCAGCATTTCTAAAGAAATGCTCTAAAATTTAATTCCATAGAGATAGCTATGGTATAATTTAGACTCATTAAGAAATCTAACTTGTCTTATAAATACAGTAATAAGTAAAAAGTTACTAGTTAATTAAAATAATTTTCTGTTAAACTTTGAGAATAGTTCAGTTGTCTGCTTTTTCATACTAATATAGCCTTAGTTTAACAACATCATGTGTTGTCCGAAGCCTAGTGTCAAATTGACAGATTATTTATTTTTCTAACTGTAGGAAGGAAGGACATTTCTAAATGAATTATATGTAACCTCATCTTGAATAAAATGTCTTTTTTTCTACTATTTAAAACAACTCTTACAAAAATATTTATTTGACTTTAAGAAGTAGTTCACAATTTCCTACTACATAAAGCCCACATATTTTGGTCTGTCATTTAAGAGCCTATACAACCTGGTGCTTACCTGTCTTTAGAGTTTTATCTCCTCCTACCTAGTCTGACACATCACAAACTCCTAAACAATTTACTTTCCTAAATATATTTTGTGTTTTTCTGTTCACCTGTCTTTGTTCAAGCTATTCCTCCTGCCATGAATGCCTTCCAAGTTATCTTTGTATTTCCAAGTTTAATCTACCTCATTTAGTGCTGGATCGTTAATAAAAACAGCTTGAACTTGATTACATTCCCATCTTACATTACAACATTGGTGTCAGAAATTATCTCATTTTCTTTTAAAATTCTAAGAAAATCATATTTTAATATCTCTAAAATCATCCAAATATTTATTCAGGAAATTTGTGTACATTTAGCTCCGTGATTAAGTTGAAAGCTTCTTGAGATCAGAAAGCATACTTTTTTAGCTGTTTTTATTCCCCATATCATCACATGTTTTTTAGTTTGATAATGTGCAAACATATAAAATAATACATGAATGAGTATCTAATAAAAGGTAATAGAAAGTATAATGTTGCTTTAATTTTAATAATATTATAGGCTAAAGTACACAGTTGTTGAATATCATGGTTCAATTATAAGGGCTTATGTAATCTTAAATTATGCAATATAACTGTTTTAGGTTGTCCTAAGAAGAGTTTATATCAAAGTAAGAAATAACCAGTTGAAAAACTTTACTTTTTGAAATCTTTACAATCTTAGAAGACAAGTAATTACCCTTTAACCCTCCTTTCCTCAGACTTATCCCAAGGCCATAATAATGTTTTATTATTTATATAGAGATTTATATTTTCAAAGCACTTTAGAGCCATTAATTTGTTAAGCCAAACAACATACAGTAGAACAAGGTGAGTGTGATTAAATGCTTTTGACAGATAAGAAAACAGCAGTAATGCCAAAGTGGTCTTTCCACAGCCAGCAGCAATCTACAGTTTCCTGAGTGCTAAAACTATAATTTGCCTGCTGTAAAAACAACCAAACAATATAACTAATTTTATTTATTTCACTTTCAATTCTTCATTTTCATAGAGTTAGGAACAAATCTTGGGTTAATGATCTTTAGTTCAAATATATGACTAATTGTAAAAGTTTTCAAATTTCATTGTTATAATTATTGAGTAAAAGTACTCAATACACTGCTTTCAGATTAAATGTGTGAAAATACTACCAATAATCAAGCAATTTAATTCTTTAAATATCACTGAAAAATAGTAGTACTTGGATTCATTAAATGAAATCTACAACTCCATTTTATGATATTAGTCATTTGTATTGGGTTGAAGAACAAACTTTCAAGACTTCTGATCTTTTTAACTCTAAAATTATGAACAAATACATATGTAGATGATAAAAATATCACATATAAAGTATAATATGCATTTATCTTCAGAGATATAAATCTTTGCCAAAGATAACTTTTTCTGTCAGAGTTCTAGTTCCCCACTCGTCAATGCAAAATTGATTTGAAAGTAGATTTTCTCCTTTTATGTTCAAGGTTGTGATTTGGGGCAGTGTGATAATAAATTATTTAAAGTTATTGTCTCTCTACTCTTGCACCAAACAAATCTCCAAAGAAGTTGTCTGTCCCTAGTCAGCATCTCAGGAATGTAATGTTATTTTATCCCAGTGGGGATGAGGGTTTTTCACCTTTATTTATGGCTGGCATTTTTATGCTTTTGACTCACAGAACGACTCTCTCACTATGAAACTATTCGTATTTCCTGAGAGGTTAAGATAATTTACTATTGTTGTACATATTTTTCGCTCACGCTGATGCAAACAATTAGACACATGACTCCTGTTAGTGTCAATCCTAGTGATCCGTAATGTAAAATTCAGGACTTTGCATAAAAAGCATCTGCTGCCTTTGATTCAAAACCTTAAAAGTGTTTGCATATGCCCATATATTCAGGTGCTGGCTCACAGGCACAACACAAGTGGGAATTCAGAAATGTGGGCAGAATATAGAACCAATCCATATACTTTTGATACCAAATGGTCATCTTCATCAAGAAGGATGTGAACTGGCTATTAAACCCACACATTTTAAACACTTTGTTAATTCTTCCTTAGAATTTATTATGTAGATCTAACAAAAACACTAAGAGTTTATAATAAATCAGCTGTTAGAATATGTAGATTTGATCTAAATTGCTCATACCATTCAAAGCAATTTCTTCCTTGCAATTCCACACATAATTTTTTGTTAACATCTCTTCAGTCATTATGCATATACACAAAAGAAGTTACCAACACTTAAAACACCATCACTGACCTGGGTACCTAAGAAAACAACTTCCTCTGAAATGACTGATACAGGCACCTCTTTGTAAAAACAAAAGGCTCATCCTCCAGAGCAACCAGCACAGCTTAAACTTTTCATGCCTTCAAGCTACTCTCCTTTCAAGTATCTTGAGGGAAGTGAGATTGTAAGGGTCAAACATACATCTGAGTTTAATTACAGGACGCTGTATTGGGATACCTCTGAGACCTTTTCTCCTTCAACTTACAGCATATGTTATGCTTAAAGGTGGAAAGGCTATTTTCTCCCTCCACATCACTGCAAAGCCAGGCCTCTTGCTGCATTTAGATGCTTTGATGTTTTCACTGGGGTTGGGGCTACTAAAGGAATTTATTTAAGAGAGGCTTTTGTTTTAGCATCATGATTTCTTTAAATAGCAAAATAATTGGTAAATGGCTGGCTCAGATGAATTCTTTTAAAAACAGACAAAAAGGGATGCCTATTTTTCCAGTCTTTAAAATGGTAGTACAATCGTCCACAATTCTGTCTCTAAAATGTTATAAAGAAAGTAAAGTTAAATTAATGGACAGAGATGAAAATTCATGGTCTGCAGTGTACATAAGCATATATGCATATATGTATATGTGTATGTATACTATAGAAATGGGAAGTATATGAACCACATAGGTCTCTTCTTGAAATTGCATATGCTGCTTAGTGACTTTAGTGTTTGATTAACAGCTGCTTTCATTACATAGTAAAATCCATGAGGCACTAATCACTAAAGATTATCTCTAGTTAAAGTAATAATAGCACTATGACCTATACAGTTAGCCTTTCCACTTGCTTGTACCATATGGTGATTTTTTTTTTCTTTTTAATGCAAGGTGAAAACAAAACTGAGCATCTGGAGAGCATTCCTGCCTCATCCCAACTACACTCCTCTTCCACCACCTAAACACCAACACTTATTGTACTCACTCATCCCTTCTCGTTGACTGTCTATAGCGTGGGGAGGTTAAAGGCATAGTTTCCTTTTCAGGTGAATTCCAAACTATATGAAAACTGACTCTAAATAAAATGAGCCACTAAAATACAAAATCTTTCCTATCCTCTCCCTGCAGTGGTCAGACAAGTTCCAACACTTAATTTCAGAGAAAAATTCATATGAAAGTCTTTAAAAAGAACCTTTAAAGAGAGATGCCTATTTCTACAATCTTTAAAACTATAATACAATCCTCCATAATTCTGTCTGTAAAATGTGAAAGTTAAATTAATGGATACAGATGAAAATTCACTGACTGTAATGTATGTATGCATATATACACATGTATGTATGTAGGTAAGTAGGAATGCATACTTGGAATGTATGTGAGCAGAATTTGATTTAATGAAATTTCTTTTTTTATTTTTAATAAACTTTTAAATTATAGAATTGTTTTAGATTTACAGAAAAATTGCAAAGATAATACAGAGAGTTCCTACATATCTTACACTAAGCTTCTCCTGTTATTTATATCTTAAATTAGTATGGGACATTTGTTACAATTAATGAAGCAATACTGATATGTTATTGTTAAAGTTCATACTATTGCCAGATTTTTGGTTTTTAACCTAATGTGTTTTTTCTGTTCCAGAATCTCATCTAGGATACCACACTGGATTTAGTTAGCATGTCTCCTTAGGCTCCTCTTGGCTGTAACAGTTTGCTAGACTTTCCTTGTTTTTGATGATTGACAGCACTGCTCAGGTATCTTGCAGAATATACCTCAATTGGGATTTGTCTTGTATTCTTTTTATGATTAGACTGAGGTTATGGTTTGGGGGAGGAAGACTACAGGGGTAAATTGCTATTCTAATCAAATCATATTAAGGTTACATACTATCAAAATCACTCATCACTGTTGACCTTCACCTTGTTTACCTGGCTTAGATAGTGTTTGTCTAGTTTCCACACTGTAAAGTTACTCTTTTACTCCTCTTTCCATTTGTATTCTTTGGGAGGAAGTCACACCATGTTCCATACTTAAGGGGTAGGGAGTTATGCTCTAGCTCCTTGAGGGCAGAATATCTACATAAATTATTTGGAATTCTCATATATGGGATATTATTTTTATTCTTATTTATTTATTCAATCATTAATTTATATCAGTATGGTCACATGGATATTAATTTTATACTTTAGATCATAATTCAATGCTACTTTATTTTGTTGCTAATATTGTTCCAGCTTTGGCCACTGGTAGTTTTTTAGATAGCTTCTGTTCCTTTGACATACATTCTGTGTGTGTCACTTTCTTACCTCTTGGCACCATATACTTCCTTACTTCTTGACACTAAAAGATGTTCTAGCATGATCATCTTGAATATGTCTTTCCCTCAAAATCAGACATTTATTTAAGGATCATTGGTTTCTGTTATTGGAGTATGGTAATAGAAACCAAGATTGGGCACTAGGTGAGGATTTGGTCTTGATGAGAAAATTTAGATATGCATATAATGAAATCTTGAAAAAACTGTAAACTATCTCCTTTTCTGTTGTTTATATTGAAGGAAACTATTCTAGTTCACCTCTAGTTGAAAAATGATACAGCCATTTTCAAACATCAGAAATGATATTCTCTGTTGCAATAAACATATTTGATATTCTCAAGGTGAAGGAGAACATTTTCTGACATCACATTTATGCAAGTTAATAAACTCTTTTGACCATTTTAGCCTTTAATCATGACATTTTAGTTTTTTTCTCACTATGGCAATGAATCTTGCTGATGGAACTTCCTGATTTATGTGAGGAAAAGCAAAAATTAATTTTAAGACTGTTGCATGAGTGATGATCCTAAATCAAAAATACTTTGGAATTTTGAATAATCAGACAATTACTAAGAAACTGCAAATCATTTTAGGGTATGTTATAAATATTTCATCATTTAAAGTTCCCATTTCCATATTTATGTTTTTTAGAGAGATAAATTGCCACCAACATCACCATCATTATCAATCCCACAGAGAAATTCTACAGAGAAGTTAAAAAACTTCTCATTCACTGTTGAGCAATGCAGGAAGACAGAGAAAGAATTATGTAGAGATGAACTCATCTATCATGAACTGAATGTTTGTGTCCCACCCAAATTAGTATATTGAAATCCTAACCCCCAATATCATGGTATCAGAATATGAGGTAATTGGGAGGTAATTAGATCTTGAGGATGAAGCCTTCATGAATGGAATTAGTACCCTTATCAATGAGCCCCATAGAGCTCTCTAGCCCTCTTTCTGCCATGGGAGGACAGAAAGAGAAGTTGGCAGTTTGCAACCTGGAAGAGGGCCCTCACCAGAACTCAACCATGCTGGCACTCTGATCTCAAAATTTCAGCTTCCAGAAATGTGAAAAATTTATTTTATTTGTAAGCCACCCAGCTTACACTATTCTGTTATAGCGGCTGAACTGACTGAGGCTTCATTATTTTAAACAAAGCCCATTCTGTTGACATCCAGTTTGTCTGCCATATCCAATTTTACCTTCCCTAATCTCTTTAATTTATTTATAATAATGAATTTTCCCTTTCACATACAACTGCAAGAGGTGTGTTGACATCATCCTGTAAAATCCTGTGTAAAGTACAATTTGCATTGAAGTAGAAAGTATTCTGAGTTACTTTACATATCTTATTTTCTGCAGCCCTAAAATTGTTACTGTTGAGTAGAGCAGCATTTAAAAATAACTCAAACATTTATATTGTGCTTAGATATGTTCTATTATTGTTTTTATTTGATTCTCATGTCTATGGGATTCTTTAACATTTTTATAGCCTTTTTTTCCCATTTGAAGATCTCATAAATCCCAGTAGTCATTTTTTGCCAGTCCTTATGATGTTTCAGCCTACAGATACATAGCTTAGTATTCAGCCACAATTCCAAGGGGGTCAAACAAAATTCCTTCAGCAATTTCTATGAAATGCTCCCTTTTTTTCTGGTATTCTGATTGCAAATTATAATTCCCTCAGCTTATGCGAACTCTAATTTCTCTCTCCTCAGCTCAGCAACTCAGTTGTTCTCTGCTTGTTCTCAGTTTGTTCTCATTCTCTGCTACATGGTTCGAAAGTGTCTCCAGGCAGAAATTCAGAGCAATTTTAGGTCTTACGTGTTTTTTTTCTTTTCTTTTCTTAGGGAATACAGTCTTGTAATGCCTGTTTTCCAATATCAGAATATAATACTTGTGTCTTTAGGAAAACAAAAAATTTAAATTTTCATATAGGCCAATTAGTTTTTTCCTAGTTTTTCTACTTCAAAGTAATAAGGATCATCTCTTGGTTTTTCCTCAAAAATTTTTATTGTGTTATCTTTCATATTTAGATTTGCAATCCATCTAGTATTGATTAGATTGAAGTAAAGCGGGGTTCAGTTTTACATTTGGTTATCAAAATGATCCAATACCATTTATTAAAAAGGCAATCATTTCCCCCACTGAACCACAGTGTTTCCTTTGTTGAAAACCAGATGCATGATCTGTGAAAGTCTCTTTCTTGAATCCATATTCTGTTTCATTCTTCAGTATGTATATCCTTGCTCCAAAACCACTGTCTTAAATATTTTTTGCTTTATAATAAGTATTATTAGTATTGGTAATATAAATCTTCTATATTTATTCTTTCTCAAGAATTTTTTTTTTATAAATTAGTACCTTTTAAATTTCTGTATTAATTTCAGAATCAGCTTGTTATTTATTGCAAAAATGTCCTGCTGGGCTTTTTATTAGGATATAAAATTTGGAGAAGGATGGAATGTATGCAATATAGAGTCTTCCAATCTATTAATATGGATTTTCAACTTTTAATTTAGGTCTTCTTAAAATTCTTTCAATAATGCTTTGTAGTTTCTAGTATAGAGGTTTTTCCACATATTTTGTTAGATTTATTCCTAAAATAAATATTTGATATTATTGTGAATTGTATTTATTCACTTTCTTTTCTATTTTGGGTATTGGTATTGAATCTAAAAACTTTGATAAATGTACCATGAATATTTTATAGCAAAGAGAACAAATTATCTGTAACTACATGCAATAATATGAATGAATTTCATAAATACATTATTGAATAAAAGACAATATACAAAATAAGGAATGTGATATGATTCCATTTATATAAAGTACAAAAAGAGGTAAAAGAAATCTCTGCTGTTAGATGTTAGGATAGTGATTACCTTTGGGGTGTAGTCACTAGAAGGGACTACAAGATGGCTATAGACTGATAATAATGTTCTCCTTCATTGGGATGCTAGTTATATGAATGTTTTTGGTTAAGTGAAAAGTCAAAAGCTGTATAATTATGTGCACTGTTTTGTATACTATACTTCTGATGAAAAGTTAAAAGAGCAAAGATGAATCTTTATTTCTTTCAGTTTACTTTTACTACTTACCATACTTCATGTTTTAAATCTCATTTGCTATATAGAAAATAAAAATGGGTGAAATAGATGATGGGGATGGGAGAAGTACAAACCTTGGGGGTAGTTTGCATGATTTGTACACTGTATGCCTCAGAAATGCCCAACCTATGACATCTTTTTTTGTTCTTTTTTTTTGGAACAGCTGGCTACAGTTGAGTTCCTTCTAAATTACAAATAACTTTTGACTACTAAGGCTCTAGGGAAAATCTAGGATGGAGGCTGCACTGAAAACATATTTGCTTCAGTAGTGACAGTCACGCAAAGCCAGAATGGGAGGTGGGAGACAAGGCACTACTTGCTGGTGACAACAGCTGTTAAGCAGAGGCAACACCGTGAGGGAACAGAGGTCAAACTTTATGGGAAAATGTTAACACATTAAATTCCAGTTTAACCTTAGGCACTGGAATGTCTTATATCCTGAAAGGTATGGTATTTACTTCCCAATAATTGCCATCAAAAGCATGTTAAATAGCTATGTGATATACATTAGAGAATTTCATGTTTTCGAATTGCATTTTTGCTCACCTAAATATGGTAAAAGATCACGCAACTGTACTTTTGTTCTATAAATTTATTTATGGCCTACCCTTAGTAAATATACCAAATATATTATGACAAGCTCATGTGTTTAATAATGAAAAAGCCTCCCAGCAATCTCTCAATGATTTCAATCTGATTGCTTGCTATAAGAATGTTTTCCAGCATCTTCAGTTGTGATCCATATGCATAAAGTGAGGATATAGAATTCATCTAAATAACACCACAATGCATGTCTATATCAATTTTAGTTCTGTTGGATGGATTTCTAGACTTGCTAACAGATCTTAACAAAATTATGCCCAAACAAAATAAATATACTTTCCGTCTCCAATTATAGCCTTAAAAGATTATGTTAAGTCTAAATAAAAATTTACTGATGTATAACTTGCACTGTTACAAATTAAATAGAAATTCTTAGCAGGAAAAAAATATCCAAAATAACCCATCTTTTTTCAACCTCTGTGATTAAGAGAGCATTATAAATTTTGGACACATATATTCTTAGGCATTTTGAGATTTTTAAATATAAATTAACTGTAAAGAATCATGTAACTACTTTTCAAAGCTGTCCTTGAGCTCAGCATAATCATTTTATATGTTAGCTAAGAATTTATGCTTGAGTGAGCCTTTAGTAACAGTTTTTCATTTGCCTGTTCTTTTCTGGTTCCATATTAAATAATAATTACATAATAAATAATCATAATTCCATGTTCATTTTTTCATGCATTTTCAATACACTGTGTTTAAGTAAATAGTGTTATTTTTAACACTGTAATGGCTGGTAAGAATTTTTATAACCATGTTCCTTAATATTACACATCCAAAAAAATTCAGTGTTCTGATTTAGTTTTATTAAGGCAGAATCCATAAGTCAGAAAAGAATAGCTATTTAGATGTTTTACAGTTCCAAGGTAAACTCCATAATTATATACATGGTTCTAGCGCCAGTTTTAACTATTACTTCTATTCTTTCATAGGGAAAACATTTCGAGCATGTTAAATTTATTTTCAGGATGTACATCAGTAAGAAGTTGGAATGTGACTTTTTAGTGCTCATCCCCCTGTAAAAACATCAATTTGAACAACTACCCATGAATAAAAATACCTTCGCAACAGCTAAGGAAACCAGGTGAGAGATTATAACACCTGGCTATAGCACAGAAACAATAAGAAACACATGGAAGAGGGTGGAAGGAACAGTTTTACATTATCTTCATCATGCCTTTTCAACCCCAGGAGGCACAGCATGGAGAGAGATACCCTCCACCTGAGAGAAGAAAGAAAGAAAGGAGCACTGGACTTTGCCTTACACTCTAAAAATTGGTCTGACCCAGTAAAACCCAGTGCCAGGAAGGTCCCCAAAGCTCAAAACTTTAAACCAGTACCTGCAGTTTGAGCCCCCAAGCCTGCTTTGGCACAAGGTGGGATCCTGTAGCCCCTGACTCCAGGCCTGCCCAGCAGACTTGGTCTCTGGACTGGCCCCAGTGACCCCTGGCTGTGAATTTCTCTAGCACCAGGCCAGGCTAGGCCCTGTGGATACAGGCTCCATGCCTGCCCAGCCCCAAACTGTACTCCCCTGGCCCCAGGCTCCAGGCCCATGTGAAGTTACAAAGCAGCCCAGAGCCAGGTCAGCCCACACAGCCTCAGTAGTCAGGCTCGCCTCAGTGTCAGGCTGGCATCCCCGCCCCCAGGCACCAGGCCAATACCTGTAGACACAGGATCCGGGGCTCACAATACCAGGTCAGTCCTTGTGGCCCCACCCATCGATCCAGCCCTGGTGGCCCCACACTCCAGCAGACTTAAGTTCCAGGCCTGCTTCAGCATACCCAGGGGCCAGGCCCATCCCAATAGACCTCAGCATTGGACATAGCCCATAAACCCAGGCTCTGTGGACTCTTCTGTGTACTCAGTTTCCAGGCCAGCCCTCATAGGACCAGGATTCAGGCCAGCCCTTATGGAACTAGCCTTCAGGTTAGCATGTGCATACCCAGGATCCAGACGGGTCTCCAAGGTCCCAGGCTGAAGGCCAGTCCATAGCTCTAGGCACCAAGCCAAAATCCTCAATCCCAGGCTTCAGACCAGCCCACATGGACTCAGCCTCTATGCCTTCTCCAGAACTAGATAGGCTCCAAGCTGGTCTCTGTGGTTCCAATCTCCAGAGAAACCAAGGTCCAGACTGGCTCCAGAATACCCAGGGGCCAGGCTCACTCCAATAGACTTAGGTTCTAGGCCAGCCTAATCAGACTGAGATTCCAGGACCATCCCTGAAGATCCAGGTCCCAGGAAAGTCCCTTTGGACCCAGGCTCACACTGGTAGACTCAGTCTCCAAGACTATCCCACCACCAGGCCAGTCCTATGTACTCAGGATCCATTCCCATCCCAGCACTTGTCTAGACCCTGCAGACTTGGGCTCCAGGTTCAGCCCACCATCAGGTCAGGCCCCATGAGGCCAGGCTTCAGACTGCCTTCCACAGATATAGGCTCCATGTCTGCCCTGATGAAAACCCACATGAATCCCCTCAATCATGTCCACACCAGTGGATTTAGGCTACATATTCAACTCTGCAGACAAAAGCTCCAGTCCAAACCACTTTCTGATCCAGGTACCAAGCCAGCCTCTCTGAGAACTTTCGTAGCAAGCTCATCATAGACCACACAAGACAGCCTGCTCAGAATCTCTACAAAGGCTGACTAGTGAAGGACTTTCTCAAACAAAGTCAGTCTGCAAATACTGAAATAAATCTCTACTTCTTTAAATCTCCACTTCTTTAAATGCACAGAAATCAACATAATGCAACAATATGGAAAACCAAGGAGACATAACACCAAAGAATATAACACTCTCTCAGTAGCTGATCCAAAGAAATGAAAATATACAAATTGCCAAAGAACTCAAATTTTTTTTTTTCAAAAAGCTCAAGGAACTTCTGTAAAATATAAAGAAATAATTCAGTGGAATCAGGAAAACAATAAATGACCAAAAAGAGACATTTAACGTACAAACTGAAATTATGTGTGTGTGTATAAACGGAATTTCTGGAGCTAAAAATTATAATGAAAGAATTGAAAAATTCAATAGAGTACATTAATAGGAGAATTTATCAAGTAGAAAAAAGAATCTGTGAATTCAAAGACAGGTTAGTTGAAAATATACATTCAGAAGAGAAAATAAAAAAAGAAAAAAAGGAATGAAGAAAATTTACCGGATTTATGGGACAACATTTAAAGAACAAATTTTTGAATTATAGAAATTCAAGAAGGAGACAAAAGAGACATCAGGGTAGAAAGTTTACTTAAAGAAATAATACCAAAAAATTCTCCAAATCTGAAGAAAGATATAAATATCCAGGTACAGGAAGGTGAAGACCCCCAGATTCAATGCAAACAATATTCATAATAACCAAGGTATGGAATCAACCTAATATCCATCAATGGATCAATAAAGAAAGAAAACATAGTACATATAAAGGAGAATTGAGGACATGTTGGATAAACAGTAAAAAGTTTCAGTGAGACATGAATAATTACGAGACATGTACAATATCATGACTCTTATTAGTGTATTTTTGAACATTGCTAAGAGAGTAGATTTTAAGTATTCCCACCATAAAAAATAAGCATGTGAAGTAATGCATATGTTAATTACCTCAATTTAGCCATTCTATGATCTATATTTCAAAACATCATACTGTATATGATAAAAGTATATATTTTTTTCAACTAAAAATAATCAGAAAAAATAAAATCAAAACATTAAATATTACTTTTAAAATTTTCACAATTCTATCAAAAAATAATGTGGATGTGAAATGGTTAAAGATTAATATTGCGATGAGAAATTTAAAAAATGAATCCTACATATTTTAAAATAATGAAACTTTATATGAAAAAACTATAAATCAATGTAAACACTGATGAGATTTTTCTAGAGAATAAATACAAACACAAACAAGATATACATCTGCTTTTCTCTTCTTTGCCCACTGCGAGTAAAAATTATCTAATCATTTTGGCAAGTAATGATAACAGTAAAGGCCAACCTGTCTGCTCAAATAATGAGCAATTTTTCCAGATTTAGCATTTTCTATAAAGTCATAATACTTTAATAGCTGTGAAATATCACTGCTGAAAAATCATCTAGAATACCTGTTCAGCAGATAATTTTTAAAACAAGCCAAATCAATTAGAGCAAAGTAAATCAAATTGTTATTACCTTTAGTTTTAAATATAAATGAAGTATGTATTTTCCCTTAATATGACTTGTCTTTAGTTAGCAAAGAAGTTTAAACTCTCAAAAAATCCTTTTAAATAGAATTCAGGATGCACCATCCAAAATTATAACGTTCTTGAGGGAAAGTTAAACCTTTTATTTTTATTGATTCTTAATATGTAGGAATGATTTCACATCTTATACACGGATCCTCAAAAAAAAGAAATATGTCAAGGTGAATTCCATCCCATCTCAAGGAATCCAACTCACAACATGTACATGCCAACTCAGGCAAATGCAGAGTAGAATTTACAATGGGTTTGAGGAAAGTAATTTCTCTGGTGAGTAGTCAACAATCTTTCATTCAAGAAATGAACCCCCTATTTAAATTGATTGATTAAAGAAGAGGCCAAAAATTCAAACTGCTATTTTTTTTAAAAAAACACAGGTGTCCTTATTCTATCCTAACCCATTCTAGTACCACTTTTATCCTCCCTTTCTATTATCCCATCTAGTGGATATTACTTTTTCTCACTTGTTAACATTAAAGTTCATCCAAAAGAATGTATCCATACATCAGCACAAAACTATTAAGAGGCTGAAATATTAATTCACAACTGCTTGTAAATAGCCCAGGTTAAAAGAAAACACAGAAATAGAAAGCACCTCACCACCACTAATTTTCTTTGGCCTATTAAATCTAAGAGGCATGTACAAGTGCAATTATAAGTTCCACATAATTAATATTCTTTGTCAATTATTGCTAGTATGTTTAATATGATTAGAGGATGTAGCCTCTAATTTCTTAAATTTAATCAACACTTTGAAAATAAAATTGTATTTACAATCAGATATATTATTTTTTATAAATATCTACAAACAAATGCTATATTTGAGAGATGAAAATTTACATTTTATTTCTATTTAATTGAGTTTGTTGATTATTCAGTGGTTGATGTCACTTAGCATTTGAGAGTCAAAATTTCTAAAATTGTGAGGCTGTACACAATTTAACAAATATGTCACCTTAGAGACCTACATTTTTAATCAACAACATTTACATTCCTAATTTGGAGTTTCTCACAGGAGCTAAATTAAGTCCTTAAGGACATACTCTATTCATTAGTAAATCTGAGTGAAAACTCAAATATAAAATAAGTGCAATTCTGGGATAAATTACTAAGTATTTACCTCCAAATCTCTATAAAATTTAATTGGACCAATGCTTTCATTTCAATATGCATCGAAACACGTTTTAACAATGTATTTATCTGATCCACGGCCTATTTTTAGTAATCTTCATAATGATGCATTTAATTGAGATGTATTTTCAGCATAGGACTATTATACTAGCATTATATGAAAAACTACATCTTCAGATTTTTCCAGAGAATCATACACATTTATAAATAGTTCAGTAATTTTTTTGGCCTAGAAATGACAATGTGATTGTTTAAGTGTAGAACCCTGAAATCTGTAATGATCAGTTCCAAAAATACAGAGAAGTGCATGAGAATAAGAAATTGGTGTCAGATCAATTGTTCGGCAGCTCTAATTCTTGGCTAGCACTCATTGATCTAGCAAATTGATCAGTGTTACCTGGTTGATAATCGTTTTTTAGAGCTGCAAAGCTCCTTTAGAGATTTCTTTCTCTGCTTGTTGAAATGTACTCTGGTCTTGGAGTTCCATAATCTCAACTGTTTGGAAGATAAAATGGTCTTTGTACCAAGGGATGATTCAAAGCAGCAGAGAGGCCTCAAGTCTCCTCAGCAGCACCAAGAAGTCTTTCTGTTTCTTGTCTCTTTACCCCTTCCTAGTTCTTAGGAGTAAAGAGGACTTGGCCCACTTATGAAGCTTCTTGGGTACCAGGGAAACCACTTTTACTAACAAAAGACTTGAGTGTGCATGACCATGAACATCCATGAACCTCCCACATTCCAATCCTCACTTCAGGGATTTCCAGCGCTGGTGTCCAAACTCCTTAATAGCCCACTAGGACTCCAACAAAGCCAAAGACTTCACTCCCACTCAACTACCTGACTTCAGCAGCTTCTTGGCTATAGAGGAACACAAAGGTTGGAGTTAGGGGTAAAAGGAAAGCAGATGTCCCAAATGACATCTCCCTTGATTAATTTTATAATAGTTTTTTTAAAGACATAATTGATGTATTAGAAATCTGTACAGTATGTGGTCCATAATACTTACAGGCTTATTACAAACCAAATTCAGGTCATAAATCACAATCTTCAAAGAGCTCTTGAAATATATTTCCTGATTTTTGAGTTATACATCAGGCTATCCAGTAGATGAGATTATGGCAATTACGATAAAGTAATTTAAAACTACCAATGATTGAAGGGAGATGGAGGTTTTGAATACAAAAAAAAATGTTTCATTGGCATGCTTATTTTCAAGTAAAACCAATCCTCAAGGGGTGCAAGCCATGAAGAATAAAAAAAATCATTTTATTTAACCCTTACACATGATTTTAGCAGGTGCAGGCAAACTCTGGGTGCAGAATACCACATCTTGACCTTGAACAATACTTAGCATGTGTGTGCCAGCAGGAGGCTGCAGTACACCCTGAGACATCACAACCAGATGCAGCTGAGGCCAGGATTCAATTACAGAGAAAAGAGGATCGATCTGTAAAGGCCTTTTAGGTGTTAGCAAGCAAAGCATTATTTGCTGCTTTTAAATTTGCAAGGTAATTGAATTCAGTTTCCACTTCAGGGCAGTAAGGTGGGTCTATGTTTAAATTCTTCATGCCAAAGGGAAAATGGTAATTGAAATATTTTGAAAATTATGGAGGTGAGAGAAGGAAATTAAAAATGAAACCCCGACTCTAACTGCCTTTATTGTATATTGAAGCTGCATAAGAAAACATCAAATGCTATTCTCAAAGGGATGAAGTTTTATGTATGCCTAAATTTATATTTTGCCCGTATATGGAAAATAAATAGTACCAAATTTTTTTCAACTCAACCTTAGTTCTCAGTAGATTTTGGACCACTCTCATAAACAATCTAGCATCCTGGTGAGACTAAACACAAGAATTTGCTCTATATCTACATTGCCTCATTCATAGTCCATGTAATTTTTATTATGGTTTTTTGACAACCCTCTTGGGAACAGAAGATAATTTTACCAGGTATAACTGTTACTCACATCAGGATTGGCTAGTTTTCTAAACTCAGTGGGGGTGGGCCAGTGCTGTGATAATCTTTATGTCCTATCAATCTTTGACTCTTAAATAGTAAGGCTCAAAAGCGATCTGGAGTTGAACAAACATAACTTATGAGTTCCTGAAGGAACCACACTTACTTGAGTTAGAGACAGCCAAGGCTGCTACCAAAGGATTTGCAATGTACATAAAATGAGACCCTGATTAGTGGGTTACAGTTCATCATAGACTGAATTATGTCCTCCCAAAAATTCATATTCATAACACCCAGTATCTCAGAATGTGGCCATAGAGGGTCTTTACAGACATGACTAAATTAAAATGAGATCATGAAAGTAGGCCATAATCCAATATGACTGTTATCCTTAAAAGAGGAGGAATTTGGACACAGACGTGTACAGAGGGAAGACAAAGTGAAGAAACAGGCAGAAGACCCCTATCTACAAGCCAAGCAGAGATAAAACTCAGTCTATAGCACATAGTCTTCACTGAAGGGGGCAGGGATGGTGGCGAAATCATTTTTCTCTAATGCCTACATGTATCTTCCCAGCAATAATATTGTCACAATTAGGTTCTCCATTTCTTGTCTTTTTTGTTATTTTCTCAGTTGTTTCAGAAATTAGGTAGGGAAGGGGGTGCTAATTATTGGGCCTTTTAAGGACTCCAAAAACAACGACCTAATTGTGGATTAGACTGATCCCTTAGCTCTGCTTTTATGTTAATGAAAGTTTGTGTAATAACGACGAATTCTGCTTTTATTCAAACTGCCAGAACTGATTCTTTTTCTACCTTGTCCACTTCCCTAAGATACTGCCCAGTTCCCTAAGACATTAAGGAGGGCTTGGGAAACATCAGATTCAAGGATATCACCCTGATTAACCATGCCCTAGAGTTATTTTCACTTCCAAGACTTTCTTTTGATGTGTAGTGTACCAGGAACAGAAGAACAAACCACATTTGGAATTGTTATACTATTTTGCAAAATATTTTTCAAATTTTTAAAAGCCAAAATACATTCTCATAAACACTTTTGCCATTAAAGCAGTGTGTGTTGTAAGGAAAATTCTTTCCATATGGTTCTGATTCGTTTACACTTAACTCATCAAAAAGTTGTTTGGAAAAAAAATACTTGATTGCCTAGGAAATTGTTTTGATCTTTTTATTTTAAAAACAGAATAAGTTATCGAAAGTAAACAAAATCCAAAGTGGACAGTTGATGTCTGAATTCTATTCTGTTGTTCTAAGCTTCAGTGTTCTACGCTTAACACATTCACATCACCATTTCAAGATGAAAAAAAATCACTAAAGTATTTATAAATGTATATTGCTCTAGAAAAATATGAAGATGGAGTTGTTGTCCCATGTATCTCTAATAAGCCCATTCTGAAAATATAGCTAAGTTAAAATACAATATAATAAACATTACTAAAACCAAGCCTGTATCAGATAAACACATTGTTAAAACATAATTCAAAGACTATTAGAATAAAAACATTGATACCATCAGATTCTACAGAGATTCAGAGGTTAAAAACAGTAATTCAATCCAAAATTATATTTATTTTATACTTGAGACTAAACTCAGGTTTACTAGCGATGAATAGAGAATGTCCTGTACTTAACTCTCTCGAACAACTTATAACTTAGGAATGTGAATGTTATTGAATCATAAATCTATCTTACAAATAATCTTTGAAAGATAATCAAAATTGTGATATTAAAATATCCAAAATTATGATTTTAACACATTTTTAACACATATAGACCACATTTCAGCTTTACTATCTTGTAAGTTAACATAGAAATGCATATCATCACTATAATATTTAATGGAAGGTTCAAATTAGAATGAGTTGTTGGAACATGCTTTAATATTTAATTGTAATTAAATAAGCCCAAGAGTATATAGTATCAAACTTTTAGATATAAATTGAATCAATTTAGATATCAATTATATGTAAATGGAAACAATTTGCAATATTCAGATAATTAACATGGCACAGGCATATTAGAAGTGGGATATTAATTTTTTAAGAATTAGATTAGTATGCATTATATTCCTCCAGATTTTTACCAACAGACTAAGAACATCCAAAGATGTGAAATACAAGTTATAAATAAAAATTAGCTCCTCAGTGGACTATGGATCAGTAATTTTCTATAAAAATGTCTTCAAATAAGAATTTGTCTTCCAATATATTTCTGTTAGAAAGTCACACTAAAATAATAATTTTAATAGCTATAAACTATTGAATGACTTTATATTATTTTCAATCCTCACAATTTCTAACCTTTTGGGAATAATGTCTTCATTTTTACATGGGAAGACTGAGGATCAGAGAGGAATGTAGTTTAAAAAGCTAGTAAGAAACTAGGTTTGCATTGAATCCAAGTCTGGCTTATTCTAATGATTGAGTTATTTACACCATAGTGTTCTTTCTCTCAAATCTCTTCAGAAGAGTCTAAGATAATTTTCTCCTTTGCAGGAACTACTGTATAATTGCACAAGATATTCAAGGCTAAAATTCAGTAACACAAATGTCTTAGTAATTTTTCTTTAAAGGTGCAGTTTCAGATTTACTTATTATTAATATGAAAGAATTGACAAAATACAACTTGCAAGTAAAATCCATCCTTCCACCTGTTTTTGTACAACCTGTGAGCTGCTTTTATATTTAATGGCTGAAAAATTCAGAAGAATATTTCATAATATAAAAATTGTATGAAATTTAAATTTCAGTGTCTATATATAAAGTTTTATTGAAACAGCCATAATCATGTGCTCATTGTCCACGGCTGCTCCTGTGCTGCAGTGGCAGAATTAAGCAATTGTGACAAAAACCATATGGCCTGCAAAGTCTAAAATATTACTATTTGGCCCTTTCCAGAAACATTTTCTCATCTCTGATATATAATAATATATTAACAAAAGCTAAGAATCACAGTTTAAATAATGTGAAATATTTTTCCTATTTTACATGGTAAAAACAAAATTTCAAAGAATCATTTGGAATGGTAATTAAGCCAAAATTTAATTACACAGATCTTGCAGGCAAGATGACACGATATGTTATTTAAATGTGTTATTCTGAATGCTGCCTTATATTTATACAACTTTTGATTCCCAAATGTTATTATGTGACATCAACGATAGAGTGCGTAGCTTCACAGAGAAAACTAATTTGGATATCTAAAAAGTGAAAAGTTCCTTAGATTCTTTAAGAAGAGGAACGTCTTCTGTCTACCTGAAAAAGTTGTAAAAGAAAGTGGACCTCAACAAGGTTTAAAATGTCTGACATGATTTGGGTTTAGCGGAAAAAGCTATATGTGGGAAATTAACTAGAAACCAAATATGTGAAATTAATGGGAAAATATTAAAAAACTGTGTTGGCAAATATTCCAGTTAGAAAATAAACACTTTGTCCTTATGTTGCTCTTTTATTGTGTAAAATATGAGTTATGGCAGTAGGTCATCTTGAAAAAATGAAAATAATTTATTTTAGTAGAAAAGATTGGGTTTTTTGGGTCAAAACTGTATGTACAACAGCTTCCACAGCTCCTTTTGATTACAGTGATATACTGCCATACAAATAATGGATACCATATAATACTTAGCATGAAACTGTCAACTTTCATCCTCTAGCTTTTATTTAGAAACCACAAACATTTAGAGTCTAAATGTATGAACTGATATAAAATCTGCTGTTGTGATTTATTTCAAAGTCTGGAATAAGGCAAATTTACAAAACTAATGGTATCAAAATACAATGGGGTATACTGACTATTTCCTAGGGCTACCTGTGTGTCTAACACAGGAATCTATAAAGAGAGGAAGTATGTGTATCCTGCCACCTTCATATTAACCTAATTCCAATGTTCCTCACAGGCTTCTCTTTCAATAGGAGGCTAATGATTCAGTTATCTTCATTTAAAAAAGGCTTATGAACACTTATATCAACAGAACTCAGGCATATAGTACTGTGATTAGCATGTTCTTTTAAAAAAGTAGTCAACATAGAACACTGCAGCACAACCATATGACAGAACTATACGGAGAAATCTAGAAGTATAATATAACATTAAATTAAAATAAATTGTTGGGCAACTATAAGCAAGTTCCATAACTTATATTTGCATTCACACAAAGCATATCACAATATAAGTGGAACTTATTTTTATTTTTTTTAAATGAATTTGGTGTGTGGTGGTGATTATTTCATCACATAATTATTGAAAGTGATTTTGAACTTTTTAAAAAAATACAAAACATCATTTTTCTTCTGTTAACACATTATATGCTCTGTTTTTCCGAAGGAAATAACTTCTAGACATGTAATAGAATCTAATCTGAAAAAAGCACATCACATACATTAAAATATGTAAATTAATATATGATTAATTAACATAGTATCTAATGAATTTTAAAAATTCACAAGTATGCTCACAACTAAGGTCTCCTCTTATCTGTGGTACTATAAAACATTTATTGGTACTATTTACAGTAAATACTGGCAACAAAAAGAAATCCAAATTATAAAACAAATAAATATTAAAATCGAAGTGATACAGAAAGGAAAAGTAAATATACTGTGAAAGTTTTCAAAAGCAACAAAATAAATTAAATTTGAATGGATTTCTTTACAGAACATAAACAACATATGTACACAAATGTCAGTAAACTAAGTACAAACCACATAAAATAATAAATATGAACACTTTCAAATAACATGGTCATGTATGAAGTAAAAACAAATATTTCATTAAATGTTCACATGAAGAAATAAGAAAAAATAAATGAATTATAATAGACACAGTTTAAGGTCAGTAATAGCAAGTGCTGTCATACTTTGGCACAATAGGTTATAATTATAGTAAATTTAAATCTAAATCAAACATGTCAGATAAATAACATAGAATCTACCTCTCATCAGCTATGTGGCTCTTGGCTTGGTATTTTGTTAAAATAAACATAAGTGGCACGCGAAATTCATGTCTTCACCATGATATTTTTTTACCATCCTCATTCTAAAAACAATCACGTCAACACTGGTCATACAGGCCATTAGACCTTACATTTTTAAAATATGATATTCATTCTTAATGTGGGTATACTGGATTCATTATAGGTTATGAAAACTTTTATAATAGAAAGTAAAAAAATGTAGTTACTATGAGAGCAATAAAATAATAGACATAGACATAGAAGTAACAGAATCTACATAAGAGGTATAACATCACGTCTGAATAATATTCCATTGTGTGGATGCACAACAATTTGTTTATGCATTCACCTATTGAAAAGATGTCTTGGTTCCTTCCAGTATTTTGATGATTATGAATAATTCTGCTATAAATATTCATGTATAGGGTTTTTTATGTGTGGACATGAGATTTCAACTCATTTGGGTAAATGCCAAGGAATGCAATTGATGGATCATAGGGTAAGAGTATGTTTAGCTTTGTAAGAAATTGCCAAACTGTCTTCCAAAGTGAATGAGCCATTTTGTATTCCCACTCCAATGAGATTTCCTAATGCTCTGCATCCTTCCCAGAATTTCATATTGTCAGCCTTTTGGTTTTTAGGCATTCTAATAGGAGTGTATTGGTATCTCATTATTGTTTTAATTTGATATGTAGTCTGCTTTGTCTAAAATTAATATAACTACTTCAGCTTTTGACTTACGTTATCATATTTCTCTATTCTTTTACCTTTTCACTTACATTTCCAGCAAGTGGGTCTCTTGTAGAGCCTTTTATAAAAATCCACTCAGACAAATCTGTAATCAATTGATGTAAAGTATAATTAATATAGTTGAATTAATAAATTAAGGTGTTATCAATATATAAATTATCTACTATGTTTGTTATGATCCTCTAGGTATTCATCACATTTTTTTCTACTTTGCCCTCTTTTTCTGTTTCTCTGGTTGAGGTAGCATTTTATGTGATGTAATTTTACCTCTTCTCTTAGCGTATAAATTATACTTCTTTAAAAAAAATAGAGATTTCTCTAGAGTAGATAATATACATTTTTAACTAATCTAATTCTTACCTGAAATAACACTGTACCACTTCAAATGTAGTGCATGTTCGTTTCAACAGAGTATTGACTATTCCTTCCAGTTTGAATATGATATATATCATATATATGTACATTTATATGCATTTATCTATATATGTAGATTTTTAAAATATTTATACTGTTTTGTATACTCTGAGGTTCCAGGATCTGAACTTTTGTATAGATCATTAAGTTTAGAAATTTTCTTCTGTTATTTCTTCAACTATTTCATATTCTCCTTTCTCTGTTTCTGATATTCCTGTCATCTATGTTACGTTTTAAATTTGTCCCACAGTTCTTGGATGCTCTATTTCGTTTCTATTGCTCATTCTTTTTCCTTTTTGCATTTTAGTTTTGGAGGTTCCTATTGACCTAACTTCAAGTTCATTGCTTCTTTTCTCAGCCTGTTGAGTCTACTGATGGGCAGTCTTCACTTCTGTTAGAGTGTTTTTGATTTTATTAATAGTATTTCATTTGATTCTTAGTTTCCATCTGCTTGTATTACTGGTATGTTCTTGCATATTGTCTACTTTTCATTAGAAGCCTTAAAATATTAATCAAATCAATCGCAATCAATCAATTTCAACATCTATATCACATCTGTGTCTGGTATTCATGCTTACTCTGTTGCTCAGACTGTGTTACTGTCTTTTCCTATGCCTTGTAATTTGTTATCGGAAACCCTACGGGATGTAGTACACAATAAGAACTAAAGTAAACAGGACTTTAGCGTGAGATTTTTGTTAATCTGCCTAAGATTCAGGCTGTATTTAATGCTTGTTGTAGCTGTAGGTACCAGTTGTAGCTATAGGTACCAGGCTTCAAGTTTCTCTAGTGTGCTTGTTTCTGACTCCCCCTCTGTTTTGGGGTTTCCCTAAGTACTACTTCTCAGAGAAAACTCTATTTTACAGCTCTTTCAACTGTAATCCTCTGTTATTATACCAGTGCCCTGTGGTGTGCTAGTAAGGTGTGAAAGATGAAAATGTTCTATAATTTTATGATTAAATCTCAATCTTTTAGTAGGCCTGTGTCCTTGGACTGAGATGTTCACAAGCATTTTCAAGATTCTCCCTACCTCCTTAGGTCAAAAAGGAAATCTAGCTGGGTCTGGAGTTGGAGAAATGCCCTTTCTCCAGGTGGGATAATGCTTTGATAAAGTCTCTTGCAGGGTAGGCCTTGTTTGCAGAGAATTCTTGGGCATATTTCACAGATGATTACTTTTCTTCTGGCAGAGCCAAGAGGAACTCTTTCTTGGCTCTTCACTATGAGAAACTAGTGGGGTTCCTAAAGGTAAAATCCACAAAAGTGTGTTCCCCACTGTCAGATTACAGGTCCAGATGTTTCTCACTGTCAACCTTATCCATTCTCAGCTTCTAGGAAATCATTGAAATTGCAGTTTCAATGTTCCTACCCATTGGTAGCTCGAGCGGTTTCTGCTTCAAGTAAGCAGGCTCTGGCTGTGACTCTGTATTAACCTGTCTCTTCAGATTTTGGAGTGGCAGTTTGCCCTGCAAACACTTCTGAGAGGTCCAAGAAAAACCACTAATTTTCTGTTTGTTCAGCTTTTTATTGTTATAAGGATAGGACTGACCACCTCCAAGCTTTTCATATTTTTGAATTAAAACTAGAACTGATTTATTTTTAGTGACAGGTTAATTGATCAAGTTGTTCATAATTGATCCAATTTCATGAATCTGAGTCTGCTCAGTTAGATTAATTTATTTAGTTCTTCTTTGAAATCTAAGCATTTTGAAAACATTAAAATCAGAGCAAGAATCATTTCCTAACTGCTTCTAAGTTCCAGAGGTGTAAAACAGGAGTGTGCTATTGTACACTTGCTTTGACCTTGCAAATACGATCATGCACTGTGTGAGGAGTTTCAGTCAAGGACAAACTATGTGCATAATGGTGGTCACATAAGATTATAATGCTGTATTTTCA
>RJWJ010014143.1:0-38487 GCA_004363605.1 Indri indri | reverse complement strand
TGGTGTAATGGAGAAGGAAGAGGCAAATACATATATGTTAAAACATGAGGGTTTCTCTTCTTCCTAATTAAGGATGTTAATGATTGGGTTGGGCCACCAAATAATAATGGAGTAACTAAAGAAGTTACTATTAATGAGGACACTACTTGTGGCAATGACTGGGTCTGTGAACATCGATGGCGTCAAATAAGGTAAGAATCTTTATTTAGAGATATCCTCTAATAGTAAACTTTCTTTAACATTTTATTTCTAACTGTTGAAGTTGAAAAATATTAGTATTTTTTTTTTATTTCAGGGTATTGTGGGGGTACAAACATTATGGCCACACTTTATATCTTTGCCTCACCCAAGCGAGGGTTAGAGGCATGCCCTTCCCCCTTACAATGCTCCCCATGTCCTTTAGTTGCTGGTTTACCCCCCGCCCATTCTCCTAATCCCTAGAGGGTATTACTGCCATGTGAGCACCCTGGTGTTCATCAGTTAGTACCAATTTGATGGCGAGTACAAGTGGAGCCCATTATTCCGATCTTGTGGTACCTCACTTTGAATAATGGGCTTAAATTTAATCCAGGAAAGGATAAGAGGTGCTAGATCACTGTCATTTCTTATGATTGAGTAATATTCCATTGTATACAGATACCAAATTTTAATAATCCACTCATGAATTGATGGGCACTTGGGTTGTTTCCACATCCTTGCAATAGTGAATTGTGCTGCCATAAACATTTGGGTGCAGATGTCTTTATCATAGAATGTGATTTGCTCTTTCAGGTAGATGCCTAGTAGTGCTATTGCTGGATCAAATGGTATTTCTAATTTTAGCTCTTTGAGGCATCTCCAAATTCTTTTCCATAGAGGTTGCACTAATTTGCAGTCCCACCAGCAGTATAAGAGTGTTCCTGTCTCTCCACATCTCACCAGCATTTGTTGTTTGGGGATTTTTTGATAGAGGCCAATCTCACTGGGGTTAGGTGATACCTCATGGTTATTTTGATTTGCATTTCTCTAATGATTAGAGATGTTGAGCATTTTTTTATATGTTTGCTGGCCATTATTTTGTCTTCTTTTGAAAAGTTTCTGTTCATTTCCTTTGCCCATTTGTTGATGGGGTTGTTTAATTTTTTCTTGTTGATTTTTTTGAGTTCTAGATAGATTCTAGTTATCAGCCCTTTATCGGAGGTGTAGAGAGCAAATATTTTCTCCCATTCTGTAGGCTATTTGCTCTAATGATAGTTTCCTTGGCCGTGCAAAAGCTTTTTAATTTGATCAGATCCCATTTATTTATTTTTGTTGCTGCAAAGATTGCTCTGGGGGTCTTCTTCAAGAATTCCTTGACTAGGCCGATGTCTGAAAGGGTCTTCCCTACATCTTTTAGAATTCTTAAGGTTTCATGCCTTAGGTTTAAGTCTGATATCCATCTTGAATTGATTTTTGTGAGAGGTGAGAGGTGGGGATCCAGTTTCATTCTTCTACATGTAGCTATCCAGCTTTCCCAGCACAATTTATTGAAAAGAGATTCTTTTTCCCATGAAAAATATTAGTATTTTTAATGATATTGTGTTTTTAGGAACATGGTTATTTTCCGTAATGTAGTTGATGGCCAGTCTTTTACAAACTGGTGGGATAATGATAGCAACCAAGTGGCTTTTGGAAGAGGAAACAGAGGATTCATTGTATTTAACAATGATGACTGGTGAGTAGATATCCATTAAAAATAACATTTTACACTCATATGTCCTTAGTTTATTCTTTTCTCTTCTGCTCATTTACTGTTTTTTGTATCTGAAAAATCCTTTCATCAGTGGAATAAGAAGACTTAGAGATCAGAAAAGGACAGAAGAAAAATGATAATGGCTCTTATTCTTTTGTTCTCCTATTTTTATAAGGGCTTTCTGTTGTAAGTAGAGTTTGTTTTGTGCACCCTTGCAATATCATATGCATATATATCATGCACATATATATGCTTACACATATAAACCCCACAAAATACACAAGGTAGTTAACCTAAGGATTGTGAAATCATTACAGGAGCATGTCTTGTAGTCCTTTTTTTTGTAACCATAGAAATACTGAAATATCTTTTTAAAAAAAATATTAATAGCTCTTTTTCTCAACTCCCCGTCTATCTGGTTCTTTAGTATCCTTTCTATACTTCCCACTCTGTGAGAATTAATATTTTTAAAGCATATGCATAAAGAATATTTATCTTATCATTAATGATTTGCCTCAGGGGATATTTGAGTTTTAGTTCTGAAACTTCACATTACTGGCCTTTCATTTGTGATACTTATATGCTCTTGTTCTAGTATAATGGTTCCCTCATACAGAGCTTGGAAGATGTCTTTGCAAGCAGTTGAAATGTCTTAGTCCAAGGCCAACTTCCATTCATGCTTGGTTCATTCTAACCTAAATTACATTTTACTAGCCAAAAATAAATAAATAAGTCAGATGTATCTCTTTCTTGCCAAAAAAGTCTGTGGCTAATTTTTTTATTTTCTTTTGTGAATGAGACGACCAAAATGATTTTATATGAGACAGCTTTATATTCCTAACTATGTACTTCTTCATAGAAAAACTAGATTATTTTTACCTCCAGCACAAATTCTTTTTAGCCTCTTGAAAAAAACAAAAAGATTTTGAAAAAATAATCCACTTAAATTCTTAAAAGTAATCAGTATTTTCTTAAGTTCATATGAGGACAAATGTGAAATATTTATGTTTACCACAAGTAGTACTTTTATCAAAGTGTGGTAATTCCTGCAAATCTTCACAGATATTCTTTAACTTTCATTTTTTTGGTAATATTCACTACTAACTACGGAATTGGAGGTTCTTCCGTGAGATTACTTTTGGTCCTGAAAAAGCTATTCACATCTACTGGACAGGTCTTTGTGTTTGGATTTTCTTCTTAATGAGACCCTGACTGCTGAGAGTTCCATAGCACAAAGTTAACCTGTTTATTCGTTTTACAGATAGTCTGTATTCTTGCTTCTCATTGCGTTGAATTTAAGTTAAATCTTAAATTTTATTTTACAGGTCCTTATCTGTAACTTTGCAAACCGGTCTTCCTGCTGGCACATATTGTGATATCATTTCTGGAGATAAAATTGATGGCAATTGCACAGGAATTAAAATCTATGTTTCTGATGATGGCAAGGCTGATTTTTCTATTAGTAACTCTGCCGAAGATCCATTTATTGCAATTCATGCTGAATCTAAATTGTAAAATTCAAATTAAATGCATATACTCAAAACAATAACCATGTGTGTTTCTTTTCTTATACATAAACTCTTATATTAATTAATTTTTAGTAAAAGCTACAATAAGTAATCAACTTGAAAAACTCAGAAAAGCATAAATAATCGTTTATAATTACATGATTATAAGATAATTACAATCGACATGTTGTATGTTTTAGAAGACTGACTTTAACATATTTTTCATAGGAATTTCTAAGAACTCAGAAAGGCATCTTAACAAATATGTTTGTCATCATTAACACCATTTACCCAACTATGTATCTCTAAATTCTGTCAGTCTTCCATAGGGTATTTCATCAGTTAATTAAGGATAGTTGATTTAATGTTGATTCTCATGCAAAGTGAGTTCATTTGTATGGTTTCACAACATGAAAATACTTTGTGGTTAATGGAGTTGAAAAATAGAAGAGACCTAATTATATAATCTACAGTTCTTAATTATACTTTCTCTATATCCTTTCCTCCTTCTCATTTTTTTTTTCTAATGACTCTGACTTTTAGTTGTGTGGCTATTTGTTCCTGCTCATAACCTCTACTATGGATGTTTATTTAGAGCTTTCATGACACCATGTGGTCAGGTTTTTGTCTAATCCTCTAGCTGTTTATTCTTTTTCATCTTGACTTTATGGGATTTGTCTGGGCCTCCTCCTAGGTCTTCTTATAACTCTCAGTTGTTTTTCTTCTGCTCAAATGAGAACATAGAGGCCATAACTCAGAAATTCTTTCTTCCTTTCACCTATAAACTTGTCTATCCCTGCTGTGAGCAGATTCACTGTGCATTGGTTACCACTTCAGCTCACTCATCTTGGGCTGCAATCTACTACTTGCATGAGTCCAGTGAGACAGAACACACACAGAAAAGAAGTTGCATGAAGCAGGTTTATTATTTACAGATAGGCATCAAGGGACAAAAGAAGGCTAGGATTCATGATAAGCCAGCCTTCCAAGGGTCAGAAAAGTTTCCCAAGGTGGATGAAGTCTCAGCTGCATGTGCCCCATTTGCACTGCAGGCAAGGGACCCAAGAAAGCAGTCTGCCCTGGGTTTTATAACTAGGGGTCACATGAAGAGGTAGACTAAAGCAATGAAGAACATGTTGTTCTAGGAGGAATAGTAACAGAGCCTGGGCTGTTTTTACCAGTTCTTCCTTATCTTGGGATGTTGGATTCCAAGCACATTCTAGTTATTCTTGAGAACTACAGATGAGAAAGAGTGAAGAACTGAGTCAGTCCGTGGCCACCTGGAGAACTGTCCTGCATTTGCCCCTCGCATTTTCTTCTTTCCTCCTGTCTTGATGAAGAAAGCATACCTCATTCTACCAAAGGCCATTTTCTACACTTATGTTAATGATACCATCCTATTTTTACCTTTTTGAGGACTTTATTTCCTAGATTATCCTCCCTCTTTTGATTTATTAGTCTTTCCTTTACTGCTGTATTAGTCTCCTCAGATTACATGCATTACAGTTTCCCAACTAAAAAATGCATGATCCTCCATACATTCTTCTAGATTTAAGTCTTTTTTTTTTTTTGCTCCTTTTTCTAGTCAAACATCTACACTTTCTTCACACAGTCTCCACATCCTCGGTTTAAGTTATTTTTAATCTTTCTACTCCCCAGTTTCCATCATCAGCAGTTCATTGAATCTGCTCCCATCAACATCATTAATGACATATATGTTACCAGTCCAATGTACTTCTCTATTCTCATCTTACTCTACTTCACAGTAGTATTCAAAATGGTGGGCCACTCTGTTCTCCTCTCTTCCTTTGGCCACTGTGATTCTGCTCTCCTGGTTTCCTTCTGTCTCACTGATTATTCATTTTCAGATTTTAGTTCTACTGAATCATCTTCTGTTTGACCTAAGACCTCATTTGCATGTAAGTCTCCTCTTAATCTTCTCCTCTCCTGGGATTTCCATCATTAATATGGATTTAAAAGAAATCCTTTTGCATAGAAACCTGTATCTCCAATGCAGAACATTTCTTGAACTTCAGCCTTATGTTTCCAACAGATGCTTGTTATCGCCACTTCTATGTTTCACAGACATTTTATATTTAACATAACTAAAATGGAACCCTCAGTTCTTTCCTTGCATGAAACTTTTACTACCCCTTCTTGTCACTGCTTGCTTAGAAATCTCAAGTATTAATATTTCTTATTTTTCTCTCCCTTTCTCTCAATATCTCCTTATTCCCTCACATAAACCTGAGCATGAATTATTAAATGTATCTTCAAACTCTCTCTTGATTCCTTGCCCTGCTTTTGTATCATGTGTCTCTGCTTCATCCAGGTCACCATTATCTCTTCCCTGCATTTCAAAACAACTACACAACTGGTCTCCTATCTCTACTATTTTACTCTGTCAATCCATTTTACTAAATATCATAAAATTATATTCATAAAAATTAAGGAAATTACAACTTTCATGGTTAAAACTATTAAATTTTTATTGCATTTCCACCTATTTATGTCCTCTTCTATTTCCTTCAATTTCTTTCAGTTTTTCTCCATTCAGTATGATGTCAGCTGTGGGTTTGTCATGTATGGAGCTCATCATTTTTAGGTAAATCCCATCTATGCCTATTTTGTTGTGTTCTTATCATGAAAGGGTGGTAAACTTTGTGGAATGCTTTTTCTGCATCTATTGAGAGGATTACATAGTCTTTGTTTTTGCTTCTGCTTATGTGGTGAATTACATTTATAGATTTGTGTATGTCAAACCATCCCTGCATCACTTGGTCCTGATGGATTTTTTTTTTTTTTTTTGGTAAGCACATGAATTCAGTTTGTTAGGATTTTCTTTAGAATTTTTGCATCTATATTCATAAGGATTATTGGTCTGCAGTTTTCTTTTTTTGTTGCGCCCTTTCCTGGTTTTGGTGCCAGGGTGACATTGGCTTCATAAAACATGTTGGGGAAGATTCCTTCCTTCTCAATGTTGTGGAATAATTTCTGCAGGATAGGCACCAGTTCTTCATTGTAGGTCTGGTAAAATTCGGGTATGAGACCATCTGGTCTGGGACTTTTCTTTTTAGGAAGGTTTTTTATTGCTGCTTCAATTTCAGTACTTGATATTGGTCTGTTCAGGAATTCTTTTTCTTCCTGATTGAGCCTAGGGAAGCTGTGTGTTTCTAAAAATTTGTCCATTTCCTCCACGTTTTCAAGTTTATGTGCATAGAGGTTTTTATAGTATTCATACATGATATTTTGTGTTTCCATGGTATCAGTTGTAATTTCTCCTTTTTCATTCCTGATGAAGCTTATTAGAGTCCTTTCTATTCTGCTTCTAATTATTCTAGCAAGAGGTGTGTCAATTTTGTTTATTTTTGAAAAGACCCATATTTTTGTTTTAACAATCTTCTGTGTAGTTTTTTTGTTATTGACTTCATTTAGTTCTGCTCTGATCTTTGTTATTTCTTTTATTCTGTGGGGTTTGAGGTAGGATTGCTCATATTTTTCCAGTTCTTTTGGATGATTCATTAGATTGTTGATTTGTGGTCTTTCTGACTTTTGGATGTAGGCATTTATAAATTTTCCTCCCAGGACTGCTTTAGCTATGCCCCACCAGATTTTGATAACTTGTGTCTCCTTTATCATTTATTTCAAAGAATCTTTTGATTTCCATCTTAATTTTCTCCTTAACCCTATAATCATTCAGCAGAAGGTTGTTTAGTTTCCACGACTTTGTGTAGAGATGAGAGTTTCTGTTGGAGTTGATTTCTATTTTTATTCCACTGTGGTCTGAGAAGATGCATGGTATAATTTCTGTTTTTTTTAAATTTGTTGAGACATGCCTTGTGGACTAAGAAATGGTCAATCTTAGAGAATATCCCAGGAGCTGATGAGAAGAAAGTATATTCAATGGATTTGGGGTAGAATTTTCTGTAAATGTCAGTCAGGCCCATTTGTTCTAGAGTACTGTTTAAGTCCATTGTTTCTTTCCTTATTTTCTATTTGGAGAATCTGTCCTGTTCTGTCAGAGGGGTATTGATTCCCCAGCTATTATAGTGTTGCTGTTTATTATTTTGTTTAGATCAAATAGAATTTGCCTTATGAATCTGGGTGCACCTGAGTTAAATACATAAATATTTAGAATTGCGCTCGTAGCTTGGCAGAATCAACATTGTTAAAATGTCTGTACTACCCAAAGTGATCTACAGATTCAATGCAATCCCTACTAGAATACCGACATCATTTTTTTGCAGATCTAGAAAAAATAATTCTATACTTTCTATGGAACAGAAGAGACTCCATATAGCAAAAGAAATCTTAAGCAAAAAGAACAAATTGGGAGGCATCAATTTATCAGAATTAAAGCTATAATACAATGCTATAATAACTAAAACAGCATGGTACTGGAACAAGAACAGAGACATAGACCAATGGAAGTGAACTGAGAACCCAGATATAAAACCATCTAATCTTTCACAGAGCAGAAAAAAAATACACAGGGGAAAATAATCCTTATTCAATAAATGATGCTGGGAAAATTAAATAGCCACATGCAGAAGACTGAAACAGTATCTATACCTTTCATCTCTCACAAAAATCAACTCATGGTGGACAACAGACTTAAACCCAAGACATGAAACTGGAAGAACTCTAGAAAAATGTTGGAAAAACTCTTAGAGACATTGACCTAGTCAAAAGATTTATGAAAAAGACCCCAAAGGCTATCAGAGCAACAATAAAAATAAATACATGGGACCTGATCAAATTAAAAAGCTTCTGCACAGCCAAGGAAATTACGATGAGAGCAAACAGACAACCTACAGAATGGGAGAAAATATTCTCATGCTAAACATCCAATAAAGGGCTGATAACTAGAATCTAAAGCTCAGGAAAATCAGCAAGATAAACAATCCCATCAAATAGTGGGCAAAGGACATGAATAGAAACTTTTCAAAAGAAGATAGACTACACTCTGGGAGGCCGAGGCAGGCAGATTGTTTGAGCTCAGGAGTTCGAGACCAGCCTGAGCAAGAGCAAGACCCCGTCTCTACTAAAAAAAAAAAAAAAAAAAAGAAAGAAATTATCTGGACAACTGAAAATATATAGAAAAAATTAGCCAGGCCTGGTGGTGTGTGTCTGTAGTACCAGCTACCTGGGAGGCTGAGGCAGAGGGATCGCTTGAGCCCAGGAGTTTGAGGTTGCTGTGAGCTAGGCTAATGCCACGGCACTCACTCTAGACTGGGCAACAGAGTGAGACTCTGTCTCAAAAAAAAAAAAAAAAGAAGATAGACTAATGCCCCACAAACATATGAAAAAATGCTCAACGTCTCTAATCATCAAGGAAATGTAAATCAAAACCACAATGAGATATCACTTAACTCCCTTGAGAATGGCCTTCATCAAAAAGTCCCAAAATAATAAATGTGGTATGGCTGGGAGAGATGGGAACACTCATACACTGCTGGTGGGACTGCAAACTAGTACAACCTCTGTGGATAGTAATATGGACATACCTCAAACAGCTACAAGTAGAACCACCATTTGATCCAGGAATCCCATTACTGGGCATCTACCCAGAGGAACTAAAGACATTCTATAAAAAAGACATCTATACTCAAATGTTTATAGCAGCACAATGCACAATTGCAAAGATGTGGAAACAACCCAAGTGCCCATCAATCCACGAGTGGATTAATAAAATGTGGTATATCTATACCATTGAGTTCTACTCAGCTGCAAGAAAGAATGGTGATCTAGCACCTCCTATATTATCCTGGATAGAGCTGGAGCCCATTCTACTAAGTGAAGTATTACAAGAATGGAAAAACAAGCACCATATGTACTCACTATCAAGTTGGTATTAACTGATCAACACTTAGGTGCACATATAGTAATAATATTCATCCAGTGATGGGCAGAAGGGAGGGGGGAGGAGGGGATGGGTATATACATACCTAATGGGTGCTTTGCACATTGTCTGAGGGATAGACACACTTGAAGCTCTGACTCGGGTGGAGTAAAGGCAATATATGTAACCTAAACATTTGTAGCCCCATAATATTCTGAAATAAAATAAATAAATAACAAAAATATTCAATGAGCTCTCTCTATATACGAATCTATTTCTGAACTCTGTTCTGTTTCAATTCTCCACATGTTTATCCCTTTGTCAAATATTAGACTACCTTTAGTACAATAAATCTGAAAAAAATTTTATTGCATGTAGAATAATTCTGTCTACTCATTGTTTCCTACAGAACCACACATTATCAGACATGAACCTAGCTTTCCAACCTCAGCACTGTTCTTTTCCCTTGACAATCTCATATTCTCAGCTATTCTGGCTGTCTTCATTTTGTTGAATATGCCATGTTATTTTTAATTTTGTGAACTTTTTAGAATGTTCCCCCACCACAAATTTATAATGCTCTTAACCCAGTTCTTAGCATGACTGGCTCTTGTTCTTTATAAGTATTCTCTATCTCAGTGACTAACATCATCATTTATTCATTTCTCCAATTCAGAAATCCAGTTATCATCTTTGAAACCCCATTCTCTTACACCTCCTAGAACCAGTCAAGCACCAAATCCTTTAGATTTTTGCCTTCTAAATATTTCTTGACTATGTTGTTTTCTGTCTCTACTTCTATCTTGTCATCCTCTTCTTAAATGACCAAAATCTCCTATTTTGCATCCATTGGTATGAGAAAAAGACCACAGACTCTCAAATTACAGCCAGCATTTATAACAAATGCATTGCAGGAGGTAAGCAAGGAAAGTAATCACATGCCAGGGACTGGAACCACCTCATGCCAGTTTCTGAATACATCAGAATTACATTCTGTTATATAAGAGAGGAATAAGAAAAATCCTTTAAGGATTTCCCAGTGGTTAGCAGGGGAGTAGAGTAGGGTGCCTATGACATTCAAATAGTGATGAAGATGCATCTTTACCTGTAGCAGAAGAGGAAAAACAAGCATTATGAACATAAGCTAGCAAGCTTCAAAATCAAAGGATATACAAAAAGGGTTTTATAGTAGGGTATCAGTATTTGTACAAAGGAGTATAGTTCTACAGAGGTTAAAGAAATTGTCCAGGAAAGTAAAACATCAAGGTTGCTTATTAGGGGAAATTTTAACTTTTAGAATACCTTACATGAAGTTCTGTTGATTATGGAGAGGTTGACTGCTGCATAAATATTCACTTTAGCCCTTTCTCCAACCATTCCATTCTCTACCAGACAATCAAAGTGATCTTTTCAAATCACCACCACTGTAACATTTCTAAAACCCATCAGTGGATTACCACATACATTAGGATAAAGACTGTGGGGGTGAGGGGAAACTTCCCCTTTCCCCCAAAAGTTTGCTAAAAGATCAACTCACAATTAAGGCAGATTAAGAAGAAGAAGAGTTTTATTTATCATGTGCATGGGGGAGAATCACACAATGATTACCCAAAATCCCAATGCAATCCAGATATTTTTATACCTGCCGTTTAGAAGGGAAGGGGAGATGAGTAGTATAGGTAATTCTGTTTAGGGGCAATGATTGTTGCAAGGGAGGATCAATGGATACTTGGGAGAATGAATGGATGGAGGAAACGGATTGACTTATAAATTAACATGAGAGGCAGGTATTACATTCAAAATGGTCTGGGTCAGGTCTGGTTGCATTCTTCGTGGTCTTTTCTGCAGTATATTGAGATAACAAGGAGGTGAAAGGAAGTCAATTGTTCTTTTTATGGGTCTGTCTGATTTATGCAAATAGAGGGAAAGCCCCTTCCTAGGGCCTGTTGATCTCTAAGGGCCTTTAATGCAAAATATTTGTTATACCAAGGAGTCATATTTTGGGGTAAAATTTTCTGAGTTCCTTAAAGACGAAAATTCTTTTTTTTTTTTTTTAATTTCAGCATATTACGGGGGTACAGATGTTTAGGTTATGTATGTTGCCCTTGCCCCCCCCACCAAGTCCGAGTTTCAAGCGTGTTGATCTCTTGGACGGTGCGCATTGCACTCTTTGTGTATTCAAATACCCGCCCCTCCTCCCCCCTCCCCCCGGCCCGACATCCAATAGATGTTATTCTTATATGTACATTTATGTGTTGATCAGTTAATGCCAATTTGATGGTGAGTACATGTGGTGATTGTTTTTCCATTCTTGGGATACTTCACTTAGTAGAATGCATTCTAGCTCTATCCAGGAGTATACAAGGGGTGCTATATCACCATTGTTTCTTAAAGCTGAACAGTACTCCATGGTATACATATACCACATTTTATTAATCCACTCATGTATTGATGGACACTTGGGTTGTTTCCACATCTTTGCAATTGTGAATTGTCCTGCTGTAAACATCTGGGTGCAGGTGTCTTTCTGCACTAGTTTGCAGTCCCACCAGCAGTGTATGAGTGTTCCTATCTCTCCGCATCCATGCCAATATTTATTGTTTTAGGACTTTTTGATAAAGGCCAGTCTTACTGGAGATAAATGATATCCCACTGTGGTTTTGATTTGCATTTCCCTGGTGATTAGAGATGTTGAGCATTTTTTCATGTTGCTCCATGAATTAATATTAAACGTGTATGGGGACAGGATTTGTCTTAGGAGTTTTGCAGAGCTTTGCCCTGAAGGAATATGTGAACGTGTTGGTTTACATTTCGAATGCTGTTACACACGGAAGGGCATCTCTGAAGGACAGTAGCGGCTGTATCCCACAAGGCTCCGTGTTTCTCAGACCTAAAGGTTTGGATTTGCTTTGTAAAGCACAAGTGAATCTGTTAAAAGCTACAGGCTGAGAGCCGACAAAGGAGTGTCCTCCAGAACAGACAGCTTCCCGAATGGCTAAAAGCACTTGTTTAAACTACTCTAGACTACCTGTCTCCATTCACAACCTAATAAATATGGAGCCAACATATCTCTGTTTACCCCCTCTGTTAAATGATAAACTTACTTTAGAATTTAGAGTTAACCTTTGAAAGACTTTGTAACTGTTTGCTCACGTAGATAGAATTTGTTAAAGAATCAGTAGAGCCTTCCATAGAAGCCTTTTGAAAATCTGTTAACCTGAGAGGAACTACCTGTTGTTATGTAAATCTGTTACCCCTGGCAATCATTCACTATTCCCTATCAGTTACCATGTAAGACCTCATTCAGGGCTTTTTGGAGACCGACGGAGAGGTCTAAGCCCCCTGAGCTCCCGCTTTGTCCATAATCTTTATAAACTTATAAAACTGTATCTTTGTCTCAGTGTATTCTTTTATTTCTTCCATTTTCCATTTTTCTCTATTATTTTCTTATCCCTTGCAACTCTACCAAAGGGACCCAGCTTTTTGTGGGGAGCATTGGCCACGTTCCTCGCATTTTCATATGTTTTTGGGCCATGATTCTGTCTTCTTTTGAAAAGTTTCTGTTCATGTCCCTTGCTCACTTTTTGATAGGGTTGTTCGATTTTTTCTTGTTAATTTTCCTGAGTTCTAAGTAGATTCTAGTTATCAGCTCTTTATCGGATTTGCAGCATACAAAAATTTTGTCCCATTCTGCAGGTTGTCTGTTTGCTCTTGTGACAATTTCTTTGGCTGTGCAGAAGCTTTTTAATTTGATCAGGTCCCATTTATTTATTTTGGTCATTGCTGTGATTGCCTTTTGGCAATCTTCTTCATAAATTCTTTGCCTAGGCCAATGTCTAGAAGAGTATTTCCAACATCTTCCTCTAGAATTCTAATATTTTCACTCCTTAGGTTTAAATGTGTTACCCAGCATAAGTTGATTTTTGTGAGAGGTGAAAGGTGTGGATCCTGGTTCAGTCTTCTACATGTGGCTATCCGGTTTTCCCAGCACCATTTATTGAATAAGGATTCTTTTCCCCGGTTTATGTTTTTGTCTGCTTTGTCAAAGATTAGGTAGCTATATGAGGATGGTTTTATTTCTGTGTTCTCAGTTCTGTTCCACTGGTCAATGGTGCTATTTTTGTGCCAGTACCAAGCTGTTTTGATTACTACAGCCTTATAATAAAGTTTGAAGTCTGGTAAGTTGATACCTCCCATTTTGTTTTTATTGCCTAGAATTGTTTTTGCTATGCGGGGACTTCTCTGGTTCCATACGAAGGGTAGAAATAATTTTTCTACATCTCTGACGAATGATGTTGGTATTTTAATAGGGATTTCATTGAATCTCTAGATCACTTTGGTAGTATAGACATCTTAACAATGTTGATTCTGCCGACCCACGACCATGGTATGGTTTTCCACCTGTTTACGTCTTCTGCTATTTCCTTTCTCAATGTTTCATAGTTCTCCCTGTAGAGGTCTTTTACCTCCTTAGTTAATATATTCCTAGGTACTTTATTTTCTTTGTTGCTATTGTGAAGGGAATTGAGTCTTTGATTTGGTTCTCGGTATGACTGCTATTGGCGTATATGAAGGCCTCTGATTTGTGTGTATTGATTTTATATCCTGAGACTTTACTGAATTCATTTTTCAATTCCAAGAGCCTCTTGGTTGAATCCATGGGATTTTCTAGATATAATATCATGTCATCAGCAAATTGTGAGAGTTTGATCTCTTCTGTTCCCATTCATATGCCTTTAATTCCATTCTCTTGCCTGATTGCTGTGGCCAGGACTTCCAGCACTATGTTGAATAGAAGTGGATACAGTGGGCAACCTTGTCTGGTTCCAGTTCTAAGTGCAATGTTTTCAATTTTTCCCCATTCAGTATGACGTTGGCTGTCGGTTTGTCATAAATGGCTTGTATCATTTTTAGATAAGCCCCATCTATGCCTATTTTGTTAAGCGTTCTTATCATAAAAGGGTGTTGAATTTTGTCAAATGCTTTTTCTGCATCTATTGAGAGAATCACATGGTTTTTATTTTTGCTTCTGTTTATGTGGTGAATTATGTTTATAGATTTGCGTTTGTTGAACCATCCCTGCATCTCTGGAATGAAGCCCACTTGGTTACGATGGATTATTTTCTTAATAAACACCTGGATTCGGTTAGCTAGAATTTTGTTGAGAATTTTAGCATCTATATTCATAAGGGATATTGGTCTGTAGTTTTCTTTTTTTGTTGCGTCCTTTCCTGGTTTTGGTATGAGCATTATGTTGGCTTCATAAAATGTGTTGTGGAGGAATCCGTCCTTCTCAATGCTGTGGAATAATTTCTGCAGGATAGGCACCAGTTCTTCTTTGTAAGTGTGGTAACATTTGGGTGTGAAACCATCTGGTGAGGGACTTTTCTTTTTTGGAATGCTTTTTATTGCTGTTTCAATTTCAGTCCTTGATATTGGTCTGTTCAAGAATTCTATTTCTTCCTGGTTGATCCTAAGGAGGCTGTGTGTTTCTAAAAATTTGTCCATTTCCTCCACATTTTCCAGTTTGTGTGCATAAATGTTTTTGTAATATTCATAAATTATATCTTGAATTTCCTTGGCATCAATTGTAACTTCTCCTTTTTTGTTCCTGATGGAGCTTATTAGGGACTTTTCTTCTCTGGTTTTCATTAGTTTAACCAAAGGTGTGTCAATTTTGTTTATTTTTTCAAAGAACCAACTTTTCGTTTTATTAATCTTCTGTATAGTTTCCCTGTTGTCAATTTCATATAGTTCTGATTTGATCTTATTAATTTCCCTTCTTCCGCTGGGTTTGGGTTGGTCTGTTCTTCTTTTTCCAGTTCTTTGAGTTGATTTACTCAGTTGTCTATTTGTGATCTTTTTGACTTTTGTATATAGGCATTTATGGAAATAAACTTTCCTCTCAGGACTGCTTTGGCTGTGTCCCACAGATTTCGATAACTTGTGTCACCTTTGTCATTTAGTTCAAAGAATCTTTGATTTCCATCTTTACTTCCTTGTTTATGAAGGAATCGTTCAGCAGAAAGTTGTTTAATTTCCATGGCTTTGTGTAGATATGAGAGTTTCTGTTGGGGTTGATTTCTGTTTTTTATTCCACTGTGATCTGAGAAGATGCATGGTATGATTTCTATTTTTGTTAAATTTTTTGAGACACTCTTTGTGTCCTAGAATGTGGTCAATCTTAGAGAATGTCCCATGAGCTGATGAGAAAAATGTGTATTCAGTGGTTTTTGGGTAGAATGTCCTGTAAATGTCAGTCAAGCCCATTTGTTCTAGAGTTCTGTTTAAGTCCATTATTTCTTTGTTAATTTTCTGTTTGGAGGATCTGTCCTGTGCTGTCAAGAGGAAAATTCTTAACAGGACTATTAAGCCTCATCTGAAGCCTCATTTCACAAAATTCTTCCTTTTAACTTCTGATCTCCAGCTATGCTAACCTTTTAGTTACTCAAACTCAACAACATCCTTTTTGTTAGGTAGATAGTTAGGTATTCTGGGTCTCCTAGGGATGCAAGTGGGTGCTGTTGTGGTTCACTGCGCTCCCCCCCCCCCAAAATGGGCTTTCAGAGAGGCTCATTCGAGATCCGCATGCACAGTAAGTCTCAGGTCATATAAATCCCAACTGTCCAATCCATGGCGATGTTGAGCCATGAAGCGGGTCCAATCCAGATACTACAAAACAAGGCCCAGATCATAACCAAGGTCTCTTTTTGCTACAACAATGGGTCTAGTCATCATCTGTAGCATATGTATCATGCTCTGTAAACCTATATCTTGGTCTTGTTCTAAAATCCTACCTTTCTCTCCTCAATAAACCTCATTTTCATGCTTACCTTGCTTTCAGTGTGTCTGGTCATTCTTTGGCCAAGAGTGCACCAAAAACCGACATTTCAGACTGCGATCTGACACCTTAGTTCCTCAACTTCAATGCAAGTGAGCTATGTCCCTGATAAGTCAATGAAGTATTCATAAAATAGCATTCAAAAAATGATGCCACACTGGTCTGGATGTACTAAATTTGAAATCCATTTTTACTATGTTCTCAGAACTTTATAATACTATCTCACTTGTAACAACTTGTTAACAATTTTTTTCCATTAGATATTTCATTTTATCTACAGAACTAATTCTGCTTGTGAAACTACTGAGTTATTTCTCTTCTCATAAAAGGGAAAATATTTGTGTTGAAAATTGTTATTTTTCATGATTAGACTTTGATTTACTAATCAAAACTAAACAAACAAGCTTATAATCTTAGAGTGTGCCTGATCACAGAGGATGGTTGAGGCATTAGCTCAGTGCCTGTCCAAAGAAGGCTTAATATTATGATTACTGGTTATGTTATTATCATTCAGTTTCCACATAAAGTACACCTAGATGTTAGATCAATATATGATAAAAAGCCTTCAAAAAGACACTTATGTTCAAATAGCCAAATCTCTAAAGAGATCACTTCCTGTGTTATGAAAAGAAAAATGAAACAGTTTTTGCAAAGGATACAAAAATCTCTAATCATTTATACCAAATGTTTTAGAACATTTGCATTTTATTCTTATGAATACATCAAAGTAAATTCCTTCTATCATTTTGAAAGTGACTAGAAAAATTCCAGGATCTTACTCAGGGCTAGTTTAAGCGAGTCTCAAGTTTTCTTCTGTTTTGTGTGCCCTTGCAAGTTTCCCCCCCAAAAAATAGGCAGATAAAAAGGAAAAATCTAACTATTACAGACGTAGTTTACAATTTTTTGAGAAAAATCATAAAACTTTAGAAGCATTCATTTAAGAGCTCTAATGAAAGCAATACTTTAAAAAATAGAAGGGAAAGTATTATATTAAAAGACCTTTAAAAGTCTTTTACAATAAATTGAACAGATAGGCAAATACAGAGTCTACTTGCTCTTTTTGTCCTTGAACATAAACTCTGGAGAAAAAAAAGTGTAGCTCAGAGCCACTCACATAATCCATTTTTGGGGTAGAAATAGGTGTGTTGAAAAGCTTTAGGTACAAAGAGCAACACTTAGACTTGAATAAAAAGTAGTATTTATTATTGTATATCCCTATAATTACAAATTTGACAAATGCAACTATATTTTTTCTTTAATATTTTAAAGATTTTTTGAATCATGATATAACCAGCCTCCCATTGAACAAATTTCAACAACCCCTATGTAATCCTCTCCCTTAACTAACTACTTGACAATTTGAGCTGTTTCCCAGAAATGGTGGGTTTTCTGAAAGATGAAGGAGCTGAGATTCTGAAGGCTCCTGGGCAGACTCTCTCATGCCAAGATTCACCATCACCCACAATCTGGTCCCAGTGCATGTAGCTCCCTGAAGCCTGTGAGCTTTTAAAGAAAGCCCATGATCTCTTTTAATAGGGATGGGAGGGATGGGTTTTCAGATTTGAGTCAGCTTTTTCTATTCTCCTGGCAAGACATACATCTGTCGTAGTAAGCATTCCTTTCTTCCTTCTTCTTTCATTGTCTCAATACTTGGATCTTTGTGCAACGAGTAACTAGACCTAGATTGAAACCCCCTTGTAGTTTCAACAACAATGAAATAATTATATTTTCGTAATAAATTCAATTAATGAAATATTTTTGAAAAACCTCTCTGAACCTCAGTTTCCTCATCTGTAAACCAAAAATAATATGTATTATTTCAGTTTGTTGTATCAAATGTGAAATTATACATAATATACTAAGCACTGTTTCTGGTTAGATGCATACTTCCTCATATATTCAGTAGAGATGTACCACTTATTCTCAATACTGCCGGCTGGTAACTGTTAGGTCCGGAGCCAAGAGAGAGACACACAAAGCTTCACTTGTAGCAAAATGCCGTTTATTTGAACATCTGGATGTAGATGGGTGGAGGCCGAAGGGGAGAAGAAGGGGAGTGGAAGGGGTGCCAGGAAGAGGAGAGCAGTGGGTTTTATAGGAGGTTTGGATGGAAGTTTGGGGAGGGTGAATTTTTTTCTGAACAGTAACTGGTTCCTGCCAACGTCACTACAACTGTCTGTGGTCAGAGTTAGATTTACAACCTCTGGACTCTCCAGACTCCTGCGGCTATTGTTTCACGGGCCTTATGATCACTGTCTAAATTTCCCATTAACTGCATTGCATCCTATGCATAATTTCCGGGTTCTCACCCTGAGCAAGCCTAACAGTAACTTGATGTTTTCCTAAAATCTAACTTAAAGAAGAAAAAAAATCACATAGTGTTGGAACTGGAACAGAAAGCAATATTGTATTCTTGCTTGAAATCTTGCCATAGTCCATCTGTGTGCCATTAGCTGAAAGCTACTTGACCAAAAATTGCTGTTTTGAGTTTGTTGTTATTTCTAATTTAGTTCTAGGTCATAGGATTTGTAGGAATGCCTCTATCAAAAATCTCAACCTCAGCTTTGTATATTATAATCAGGTGCACTCTAGGGCCACAAGTAAAGATTAAATAAATCTGTATATTACAGTGAAAACCCACATCAACCAATCTGGCATATACTTATTATTTTACAGCACTCTTTTAGGTGCTTTGAAACATATTACTCATGTTTAAGTACAAAGGACAGTTGGAAAAGCAAAATATAACTATATGATATGTTAATAAAGATACAGGGAAATAGTTAAAGTAATGCCTAATAAAGTATGGAAAGTAGGTTATTTGGTTTCAAAGGAAGGAGATAGTGCTTATCTGAGATAGTGCTTATCTGAGAAAGCTTCATGGAAAAAGAAGGTCTTGATATAGATAAGGGGGATATGTAAAGAAAAGAAAAGAGGGAAGGTTATTCCAAAAAAAAGAAAAGACACAACAAAGGTACAAAGGAATGAAAGAGACTGTGTGGCAGTGAATAGATCAGATGATTAATGAGGCCAGAGAGGTAGATTTATGGGATCCTAGTGGAAAATACATTGGAAAGGTAGAATGTGACTGACAACAGAAGAATCCATTTCCTATCAAGACTTCCCTGTTAGGTTTGATATATTCATATCGGCGAAGCCATCTCTGAATATAAAGGATGTCTCTATTATGCAAGATAATTATATGTTATCACTGGGCTGTTCTAGGAACTAATTATCATTCCTTATATGAATATTGATACATAATTAAGTTTTAGTGTACATTACCTTTGTAGTTTGTTTCCTTTCTTCCCCTAGCCTTCAGCTTTGCAGTTTAAGTGAATCTGGATTCCACTGTAGTCTACTAGTATATAAATCTGCTAATCTTTGAATGGCTTCAGATTTGCATGAACCTGTATTTGTTAATCCTCACTCCAGGCTTCTATTGCCATGTGTTGAAATAACTGTTTTTGAATGACAACCTGCTTCCTGCTTACTATTTTTATACCATTGGGGAGAGAAATAATAGAACTGTCCCTTGATTTAACTGTCAGTTAAGTAACAGCTCAAGCATACTATAAAATTAAGAGTGTAATGTGAATGTAGGTACTCCTCAAAAAAAGAAACAGTAAGTAGGGAAAAAGCATCTCCTCCATGCTTTCGGGTATGTTAGATGAATTATAAGTATTGTTTTTTTACAGTCAACATTTTTTAAAGGAGAAAAATAGGAGAGCATGAGAAGATAACCTCTGAATTATAGTTTCTTTCTATATTTTTTCACTTTTATTTACTAGTGACATTTTGATAGAAATTCAGAGCTTTTCCTAATAGATGATTTGCTATGGATTTCTTATCGCATGCCCCATGAATGTCTTTGGTCTTCTTCCTCCTTTTGGAACCCTTCTACCCCTGTGCAACATTTAGACACTGCAAACTGACAGAGAGAACATTCATAATTTACAATTTTACTCTTGCATATTGTTCCATTACAGTTTTTTTCTTTTCTTCTTCCTTTCCTTTTCTTGTTGTGTTAAAGGTTTTTCTTTTCTTCTTTTGTTGTTGTTATTGGGTAATCTGAAAAAGTAACATGTGCACCATTCTAAGGAGATACTAGCATCAATTATATATAGTAAGTGTAAAATAGGACTTTTATTGGGGGAATGTTACAAACACTTGTAATCCTACAGAGCTTTCATTCTTCCACAGAGCATCACAGAAAGTGCTCCAGTAGCCAGGGACCCCCCACCCCCACCCCGCTCCCATAACACAACATAAATATGAGAAGGGAATAGTAAATAAATGGCCTTAGAAAAGATAACTTCTGAAGTCTAACTTCTGGTATTACTCTTTCTCCCACTGAGCTCACTCTGATCCATAGAGTCAGCTTCTTGTTAAACTACCAAAAGGGAAGAGGAAATGAGTCTTTAAGGAAAATTGAATTTTTCCCTCCTCATTGTCTCAAAAGTTTTAATAGATATTAATGGCTTAATATGGTTTTTATTAACCGATTTAAATTTTAATAATTATTTTAAAAATATTCTGGAGACAATGTCTTAGCCCTTTTAGAAATATTGATGTCATGATGGGAAAGATACCTTAAGTAAGCCCTGATTAGTCTCCAATCACTAGATGACAGTCACTGCCTACTGTCTCATTTTACACCCAAGGTTAAAGAGAATGCTGTAAATGCCAAAATCTGTAATAATCATTTCCACCTACACATCAGCTGAAAAGTTGCATGAAAATATTTTTATTTCTACTTAGTAGTAACATATACATTCTAGAGGCATAAACCTTCTATGAGTGAGAATGACAGAATGTTTTCTTTCCTCCCTTTAAAAGAATACTCTACCCAGTGAACTAAAATCTTTTACATTGACAATATTTTAAATTTTTATTTTTAACTCAACATAATGGGCTGGAATAATCACAGCTTTGGAAAGGAAAAATTTTAGATATAAACTATGAAAGATGGCAGAAAATATAGGTCTTTCTTGCTTTAGTACATTAAAGTATATAATTTTTATTTTATCAACATTACATTGGCAATTTTTTTTTTCCAGACAGAATCTCACTCTGTTGCCCATGCTCAAGTGCCGTGGCATCAGCCCAGCTCACAGCAACCTCAAACTCCTGGGCTCAAGCGATCCTACTGCCTCAGCCTCCTGAGTAGCTGGGACTACAGGCATGCGCCATCATGCCCAGCTAATTTTTTCTACATATTTTTAGTTGCCCAGCTAATTATTTTCTATTTTTAGTAGAGACGGGGTCTCGCTCTTCCTCAGGCTGGTCTTGAACTCCTGACCTCAAGTGATCCTCCCACCTCAGCTTCCCAGAGTGCTAGGATTATAGGCATCAGCCACTGTGCCTGGCCTGTATTGACAATTTTAAACACAGAACATAATCTGGTAAAGGCATGGTTAAAGGAGTGATAGGAAAAAGACAACATTTTTGATATTATGATTATTTAGGCTATGGGGAAAAGGGATATTTCCTCTATGATGTATAATTTAGCATAATTATTGTTTTTAAGGTATTTATATTTGACTTTAATTAAGATATGCATAAGAAAATTACTTTTAGGAGCAAGGAGAACATTTTTAATTTTCTAGGAGGGATTATTATGTAGTAAAGCAGGTTATAAACTTGTTTTTTAACTTAGAAGAACCCCACCCTCTTGCTCCTTTAAAAATTGAAACATATGTGGAACCTCAATGTATAAAAAACTAACAATGAAATTTTCACTGTTTGAATTTGCAGTGGGGTGGAGGGAGCTAAATTGCTTGTCCCACCTTCCTTCCCCCTGTCCTGGCTGACTTGAAAACATTTATATGTTCATGATACGTTGCTTTTAGATTTAAGTATAGGAAGAAAAACATTATAATGTGATTTTTAAAATATTTTTTAATTCAATACCTTATATGAGAAATGTTTTTGAGAGGTTTAAAAGTTAAATTGTTTTAGAGACTATTATGAAATAATAATCTATTTAATGTAAAAATGTTCTATTTCTAAAAGTATCATTTTTATGTATTTCACTGAAAATAAGTAGAAACGTAACTCACAAGTAGTATAAAAAAGTTTACCATTTAATTTGCTGCTGCAATAATGCTATATAACAACTTCAAAATCTCAGTAACTCCAAACAACAAGTGTTTATTTTTCTTGCTCCCATGTCCGCAGGTTATTGGAAGCAGTTCTGTTTCATATTGCAGTTTACCCAGGCTTGACTTCAGGCTATGGGTTGGAGTTGGAGTTTTTCTTGAATCAGTGGCTGCTCAAGGAGTTCTTTTTTGGTGGTGCAAGGAAGAAATATAAGGAAGCAAATCTAATTATGAAAAAATTAATTTAAAGCCTTTGCTTACCTTCATGTGCAAACATTACGTTGGTCAAAGCAAGATACCTGGGGAAGCCCAGTATCAGTCAAGTGGGAAAATACGCTCTGTGTACTTGAAAGGTAGGAACTGCAAAGACATATGACAAAAACATGGATGTGTAATCCTTTAACATTGACGGACTGAAGAGTTTGAAACAATAATCCAAACTAAAAATATTAAAGGAAATAGAAGCTTTTATCATAAATACTTCAAAACAAACATGATACACTGATTCGGCAATGCGTTAGATAATACATGTACATACACACACGCTTTCTATTACCACAATTCAGATTGTATAGTTTCCTTTATAATCAATTATTATAGTTAGCAATAACTTTTAATGATAATATCTTCTAGGCCCACAGGAAACAGAAGTTTTCACAGTAGGCATACGACGAGTATTTATCGTTTATACCTGTTAAGCATCCTTTCCTCCTTATTGGCATTAGCACATCAATTTCCTATTAAGAAACCGCCCATGTTGTCAAGGCACTGTTGACCTCATTTCTCAGCTTCAAGGATAGAAATATAGTCTATGCTGGAACAATCAACACATTCCATTCCCTTGGCACAATGCTTGGTTCAGGGATGGGCTCATAAACCAAGCCAGACCAAATGAGAGTCAACCTTGGGACTTGGACTCCAACATTGTGAAAGAAGTGCTGGCAACTGTTGGGAAACAGGTGCTACCTTTTTTCTCTGAGTTTACTGATACGGTAGGAAGTCAGCTTGACTGTGGGTGTGAATAGCTTTGCCACTGCATGAACAAAAGCCTGCCTGTGAACAAAGCCATGATATTGGAAAGCCAAGAGATGGAGAGAAATGTCTTGAGGTTTTTTGAGCTCCTAATTCCAGGCTGAAGTCATTTGTATCCTTGCACTTCCCAGTTATTAAAGCTAACAAATTTTCTTTGAGCTTGAGTCAATTTGATTGTGTTCATCACTTGAAATCCAAAGCATTCATCCTAATACCTATTGTTTCTTTTTCTTCTGTAGTTTTTTTCCAATACCCTCTTTCTCTGGACTCACTTTCATCTTGTCTGACACACACATGTTTCCTCATGTTTCAAGGATCCTCTATTTCCCTGTGATTTTAATTTCTTACCATATACTGGACTCATGATTAATTCATTTGTTGTTTTTCTGAAAATGAAGACTTGTTCAATAAAATGTGTTTTTAACCATCAGCTTTGTTTCCCCAGTTAGGTATCTATATTAGCTCCCAGATCTCAGTGAATATGTGTCCCAAGTTCTACATGTTTTGTTGTATATCTAAGACTCTGACTATACCTATTTTTGTGGCACTGGCAGATTGCCTTCAAAGTCCCCCAAATTCTCTATTTCATCTGGAAGGCCTTATACCATATCTCATGCATGAATGTGTTCCTTAGACCATGTGGCACCAGCCATTTTCCTCCTTTATGTTATGGCTTCACAGGTGTCTGTTAAGCCACCATGTGAAATAGCATTTTAACCATCAGCCCCTTCCTTGTTGATCCTAATCCTTTTTGTAAAAAGGACATACTCTGTTGAAACCACATTTCCATGACAAAGCCACTAAGAGAGTTTATGTATTTACTGATGTGTGGGAGCTCTTGATATGCCAAAGCCCTGTTTTGTTTGGAAAGAATCTCATTCCCCAAACAATCAGTGTTGTTCTTTAAACCAAATGTATCACAAAGATTTTTGGTTGATATGCATAGTTTCCTTCTTTAGGGGAACTTGCCAAAAATCATCTGAGGGGTAGAGGCAACATTATAGGATTCAGAATCACTCCTTTCCAATAACATTTTGATCAAGTTTTGTCTATCTTTCTTTATGAATTTTTTCCTCAAAGTTTCCTGTTCTCTTGGGAAAGAGAGGGAGGTCTTGTCCCTTGCAGTCCTTCTTCATTAGTTGAATTCTATCATCAATACAGCTTCTGATCATGTTGAGAATCCCATCATGAAAAAATAAAAACATTTCTGATTGGATATATTAGGCTTTATGTATTCTTACAGGCATTAATTGAATTCTAGGATATAACCTTATGATCTTGTCTTATTCTCAGAACAACAAATATATACTGCAGATCATAAAAGCTTAACACTGAAATAGAATAGAGTAGGCAAGCAGGAACACTTCAGAATCTCAATAAATCCATCACTAGCTGTTAGAAATTAGAGCACTATTAGAATTATTTCAATAATCAAACATTGCTGAGGTCTGAATGTTTGTGTTCTTCCAAAATGTCTATGTTGAAATCCTAAATCCCTGACATCATGGTATGAGGAGGTGGGGCCTTTAAGAAGGAATGAAGTCATGAGAGTGAAGCCGTCATTAGTGCCCTTATTAAAAAGGCCCTAGGAAGCTCACTGGCCTCTTCCACTAAGTAAGGACACAGTCACAATGTACCCTCTGTGAACCAGGACGTGGGCCCTCGCTAGACACTGAATCTGCTGGCACCTTGATCTTGAGCATGCCAGCCTCCAGAACTGTGAGAAATAAATTTTTCTTGTTCATAAGCCACCCAGTTTACAATATTTTGTTATAGTAGCCCAAACAGACTAAGACAGGCATACTATTTGCTTCCTTTTTTGACTTTCTGGGATTGTTGCTTTGGACTCACTTTAGTACCTAACCCTGCTCCCCCTGTTCTCCAGCACACACATGTAAATAATTCTACTCAGAATTGACATGTTTAATTTAATCAAACAAATATATTTGTTATGTTATCAAAACATAAAAGCACTTGTTACAATGTTTAAATGTAAAATATACTTTAACTCAGTACTTTGATTATTATTGTTATTTAATAACTTACCTTATCATACCTGAACCCAAAGTTTTTCACAATGATGCTGCTTTATTTGGTAAAATCTATAATTATTTCCAAAATTTAATTGCCACTAGATGCTGTGAGAGAGGAAAGTAAGCCAGGTGCCAGGTGAGATGTTTTGGTAAAACACTGCCACTGAGGGACTGCTTAGATGCTCTCTGACACAGTAGTGGACTGAATGCATTAAAGTATAAAGAACTAACATCTGGTCCAAATTCAGCCCTCTGACAGTCTCCCAGTAAAATAGAAGCCACAGAATTACCTTCTCTATGTTTAGTGCCTTGTTGTAGCTGATATTCTGTGGTTGTACGTATCACTAATATCTATTAACTCAGAATAAAATGTCATATTGAAATCGAAGCGGGGTATGGGACTTTGCTAAGGAAGATTGCTTTTGTAGATGCAATGAGATATAAAATGGAACTTCTGTTACTAGTGTACGTTTTACAAGAATTGGTTCTTACTTCAGGCATTCTGCATAATTCTATCTTAGACACCTGTATTCCATCAATGTCAGTCCTATCTATAATTTAATTTGACTAGGATATTTCCTTTGCTCTCTTTGTTTTTGACAAGTGTTATTTTGCTGAATATTTTCTATTCCTGTTCTAACAGAATAATTTTTTTTTCTTTTAACTCATAGAAAAGAATATTTAGGGTCTTTAGCGATAAATGACATGGTATAAATTTTTAAAAACCTGATATTTTAATTGAGATTTACTATTAATAATTAATTAGGAGAATGCTAATAAAAATATGTTGTTTAAATATTTCTATCACATACTGACAGCAGTATAACGCACACCACCAGCAAACTGTAATGGTAGGTACAAGAGGTAAAAAGATGAACTAGGTGTAGCCTTGCTCTGAAAGACGTATCCCTTAGTGGAAACTAGCCAATAGTTCTTAGGCCCTATGAGAATTTTGTATTTGACTTTCTTGTTAATCCAAAATATAGAAAAAGATTAATTCAAAATATATTAAAAAAAGAAGACCCATATAGTCTAATGCAGTATTTTTTCACTGTCTCTTTGAAATGAATTAAATTCCTTATAAGTGGCAATAAAATTTGACTCCATGAATTCTTATTTAAAATAATTAAAAGCGAATCTAAGGATTAGTTCTGTTTTTCCTTTTTTTCTACTTTTTACTTGCCTGTGTCATTCACATACTTTTCAAATCTAAAACAATATGAAAAATGTAATCATTTGCTTGTCAAAAGCTCCTTGCATCTTTCAAAAGTTTATTTAGGGCCCTATAAATTTTTAACTGATTCACAAAAAAATCAAACAAATGAATTTGAAGCAAATTTTTTTTTAAACTTCTTAAACTTAGGGAAATTTTGGTTATAGCAGTAGTCTGTCTTTTAAAAAATGTTTTATTTTCTTATGTTTGAAGATGCAGAGTAAAAGTATTTCCACTCCAACCCCCTCTTTAATAAAAACAGAACATAAAAATAAGAGCAAAAACTATAGAAAAACAACCCTTCCATCTGTAATAAAATTATGAGGCCAAGCATGGTGGTTCATTCCTGTAATCCCAGTGCTTTGTGGGGTAGAGGAGTGAGGATCGCTTGAGACCAGGAGTTTGAGACCAGTTTGAGCAACATAGTGAGACCCTATTTCTACAAAAAATTTAAAAATTAGGTGGCGAGCTACTCTGGAGGCAAATCAGTTTCATAATTTGAGAGCCAGAAAAGCCACAAAGGAAATCTATCTTTTCAAAAGAAGTTAATAATAAGAATTGCCAGCAATAGCAAAGAATATGTTTGATGATCAGCTTGGTAATTGTTGAACAAAGTCCATTCAGGGTGTGAAGAAGTAATTAAAGCAATTAGTCTGTAATCTATTTACCCTCTTTACTGACAAATGCCTCAGGAGAAAGACTAAAAGGCAGATGACTTGGTCTAATATCCTAGTCAGGATATTAGGCAGATGACCTGGTCTAATATCCTTGAAAAGGAGTATTGATATTTGCTAGGAGGAAGAGATCTCATCTCTGAAATAGCTTTTGCAGGATGTCCCTGGTGAAGAATTACCTGTAGTTAATAAACTCAGAATCTATAAGGCATGGTGATATATCACACTCTGAGGTGTAAAATGGAAATATTACATAATTTAAATGCTTTTGTTGTGTAGGTAATCCCATGAACCTTATTTAGAGACCTGATCTATGGTTCTGAGCCAGATACGCATGTTTAATGCAGGAATATGGGACCTGTGGAGCTGCTATTGTTATCTCAGGCCTTTCTCTGCTTTGTCTGAATGTCTTGATTGATTATGTCCTCAAAATTATTAGTAAAGGTTAATGCTGGAATAATATATTTGATTATTATGTGTGTCTGGTTTGACAATCCAATTCTGTGTGTTAGCTCAAGAGGAAATAAAATGCACTCTCACACTACAAAGGAAACACAACAAAAGAAACTTATTAAAATCTTCATGATGAGTCATATATTGTTTTTTTCCCCTCATTCTGAAAAGATATTGAGAAACAGGCAAAGGTATTTTAAAGAAAAGGAATGACCTTATAACAGATGCAACAGGTTTGGTAAAAAGTCTTTTGAGACAATATACACACAAAAATATCTGCCCCAGTTCAACAGCCCACCTCAGTCTCAAAATAAGCACACAAAGCTTTAGATATATTAAGAGATCTACTAATAATGAATAATAAAAAAAGAAAACCACATACAACCCATGTTAAGTAATTATAAAAGAAAGAAAGGAAAATACGGAAAGCAAAAACTGGAAAATAACTGCATGGAAAGGATTTCTGTGAAGATTGGCATGTCTTACATATCTGGAGGCACCTAGGAACAAAGAAGAAGGGCAGGGGACATGAATATCAGCCATGTGGTGGGTGTCACCACAGTCCCCAGTGACCTGCTCTGCAGAGGAAACCAATGCCTTTTGCCACCGAGGTAACCAACAGCCATCATTGCCACAAATCCTCCAGAGACACAGGCAATGGTGACACATATTCCCCAAGAAAAAGCCACTGTTTTGAAATCCCAAGATCAAAGACTAATACTCCCATACTCCTTTGCATGCCCCAGACCTTGGAGCTACTGCCATACCATGTACATCTGTGCCTCAGATACCAAAGCCACTGCCACTGAGGGCTAGTGGCCCTGGAGCCACTGTCTCACTGTCTCACCACATGTGCCCATGTTCCAGACCCCATTTCCATGGTCACTCCATGCAATCAATGCCTGCAGCACTATACCAGAGCCACTGCTAGAACGGGCATGTCCATGACCCACTCTATGGAGCAACAGTAGCACATAACATGCTTGTTATCTGGACCCCAACTCTGCAGCTACTCTGAAAGCACCCACTACTTTATACATGGCAGCATGGGGTGCCCGTGTCCAGGATACTGGTGTTACTTCCACCTCAAACCCTGGAGCCACAGTCCCTGTACATGTGCCCATGTTCCGGACCCCAGCTCTCAGGCTACTTCATGGACACCATACACCAGACATTGGTGCAACTGCCACCACAGGCTGAACCTGGAACCAAAAGGAATCCCCAGTCATTACTTTCCCCAGAGGGAAAAAAACGTTAGGAGAACCCTTGCAGCTTTCGCCACTGAAGACTTCAAGAGCCTCACTGCTGTTGTGGACACCCACAGCCTTGGCCACTGAGGACCCTTGCAATCTTCATAAACACCAAACTCAGCTGGCAAAGCTGCATAACGACTATACTTTTGTGCCCCCATCAGAGCCAGAACTGCCACACCCCACTCAGCCAATGTCCTCACACTCATATATAAGTGCAGGTCTTTCTTCACTGAAATGGGTTCATGAAGACTAAAAGAGGTGACTGCTCCATGAAACGTGCAGACATGAAGGCAGGGAAACAAGAAACATGAAAAACTACGAAAACATGTCATCACCACAGGGACACATTACTTTTCCAGTAATTAACTCCAAAGATATGGAGATCTATAAATTCTATGGCAGAGAATTCAAAATAATTATTTTAAGATCAGTGAGCTACAAGAGAACACAAATAGGCAACTTATCAAAATGGGGAAAACAATACACAAACAGAATGAGAAGTTCAACAGAGAGATGGAAAAAAATAAAAAAGAACCAACTAGAGACTCTGGAGCTGAAGAATACAATGAAATGAAAAATAAAAAGGAAGCTTCAGTAGCAGACTTGATCAAGGAGAGGGAAGAATCTGTGAACTTCAAGATAGGGCATTTGAAAATATCCAATGAGAGGAGAAAAAAGAAGAATAAAAAGGAATGAAGAAAGCCTATAAGATTATGGGACAAGACCAAGAGAGCTAATATTCACGTCATAGAAACTTTGGAAGGAGAAGAGACAGGGATAAAATCACAGACAGCTTAATTAGAAAAGTAATGTCTAGAGATAAGATGGCTGACCAGAGACACCAGCTGCCAGATTGTCTCAGAAAGAAGGAAAAAGTTTTAGATGAAAAAGAAAAAACAAACAAACAATAACAGATGGGGTATAATTCTGAGGAAAATGTGCCAGAACTTACAAGAGATTCCATGGGAAGAAGTTGTGGAGCAGAACAAGAAGGAACACGATATTGGCAGACAACAACCCCTGAGAGGCTTGGAGTCCAGCGAAAAGGGTGGAATGGTTTGTTTCTCCCTCCCTCACATCTCTGGCAGTCAGCAGATTCCCAAGCTGCTGGAGAACGTTTCTACCCTCACAAGCCCAAAAGCCGCTACTGCCAGTGAACTGTGAACTCCTTGAGGATAAAGCGCCAGCCTGCCAGCCCCCATCACCAGCTTCCCATCACCACAGACCTGAGCCCAGATGACAGGTACCATATTGCTTCTCCACCCACCATTTACCTTTGTCCTCCCCAGGAATCTTCATCCCCTTAGTTTTCATCTTGCTCATTCCCACACAAACGTTTCCCAACTCTGGCCCAGACTGCGGGAGCCACAGGGGGCCGATGGGTCCCGGGGAATCTGTGTGACCCGAACTCCTGGACATTCCAGGAGGGCTGCCTTCTGGAGAAAGAAACAGAGATGACCAGAGTGCTAGCCTTCCTCCATCCAGACATTTTTCTTCCTCTTCCCCTCCCCGACCTGTAGCTGCCAAGAGAGATGGTAGAGCCAGGGCTCTCAGGAGCTGCTGCTTCCCCCCTGTTGGTGCATACACCACATCAGGGCTTCTACAGAGAGAGAGGATAAAAGTTTTCCCCTTAAATACCTACAGAGGACTAAGGAGTACTCGGACTATGAGTTCCCAGCTTACTGGCCCTCCCAGGTGCTGCTTGTCCAGCTGCTTCATCAGAGCAGCACACACCCAGAAGTGGAGGGACATTAAACCTGCTTGAGCACCACACAGACAACTCGGGACCAGATGCTTCTACCTGGCATGGTCAAAATTGATCTTCAGGGACCTGAAGACAGGCCCACAGTCAAGATCCCACACCCCCAGGACTTGATCATGTTGCTCGGGGGCATGGAGGGGAGATTTGTGAACTAATCTCAGGAGATGAGAGAGCCTACATGAGTAGAATTGAAAAGAGAATACAGTGTGGGTGCCTTCTACAGTGCACTCGTGAAACACCCCTTCCACCATGGGAAGGCCATGTTCTCAGCCCAGGGTGGGATTCTGGACAAGGAAGCTCCCAGCCCACAGCACCATCATTGGGGAGCTCAGCCAGTTTAAGCTCCTGCCTACTGGCAGATGTCAGAGGGAGATCATGGAGCAGGAGATGGGGGAGGAGAGCAAAACCCACTCCCGATAGCCAGATTGTGAATCTCAGATGGCTGCTCCTCCACAAACAGGCTTTTGAGCTAGGAAAGGACACAACAAAAAAAACAAAAGTACAGATCAATATTACTTATGAATGTATATGCAAAAATCCCCAATAAAATTCCAGCAAACCAAATTCAACCGAACATCAAAAAAATAATGCACCAGGACCCAGTGTGCTTCATCCCAGGGATGCAAGAATGGTTCAATATAGGTAAATCAGTAAATGTGATTCACCACCTAAACAAAAGCAAAAACAAAGACCATATTATTACCTCATTAGATGCAGAAACATCTACAGTCTTTACTACAGGAGAAACCTATAGTCCTCACAAGCCCTGAGCTGAGTTTGGAGAGCTGCTGGGAATTCATGCAGCTAAATTGCCCTGGATTAGGAGCATAAATTGTGTACTTCCCACCCAACATCCATTCCCTGTGAGCCAAGCTGCTGCAACACAGGGCTATCTTGAGACCAGAACCACCTCTGGAGTGTACCCTCCTCTGGGGGCCTGTAGCCGCTGTACCTCTCCAGCACTGGAGCTCCATCTTCATTTCACCAAGCTCACACAGGTGGCTGAATGCTATGCCACAACCCCAGCAGTGCAGAGCTTGGGCTCAGGATCAGCTGTTACTCTAGTTCTGCAAGGCAGGGAAAGCAACTCCTGCCACTGCACTTCCAGCCTGAGGAACAATCTGTCTGCGCTGCCCAGGATGAACCTCCCCTTGAGCTGGCCAAACTGCTGCATGCCCTCCCCCAAGCAGGAGAGACCCCTCAGTTTCTGAACAACTGATACAACCCTAGGCCAGTGGAGTGGCTATGAGTCCATGCTCAGGACCTGAAAAAGAGCCCTGCAGCACCTCTGCCTCTCAGAGATAAACTCCTGGCCTGCCCAATGGCCCTGTACACCTAATAAGGGCCTGAGAAAAAGTCCAGCAGGCCAGCCCTGGTGGAAAAGCCTCCAGGCTGGCCAAGCAGCCAAAAGCTCATGTCTCAGACCTGAGAAACAGCCATATGGGCCACCTGCAGCAGAAACACTCCAGAGTCAGCTGAGCAGCCTTGCACTTGCATCCCAGACCTGAGATACAGCCCTATAGGCAACCCCTGGTGGACATATCCCAGGCTAGCCAAGCATACCTATGCTCATGTTTTGAGCCTATGAAACAGCCCTGTGGGCCACCCCTTACAGAAATGTCTTCAGGCCAGTTGAGAAGCCATATGCCTGCATACTGGACTTGGGAAATAATCCCATGGCTCATCCCCAGCAGACACACCCCTGGGGAAGTCAAGATGCTGTGTGACCAAATCCTGGGCCTGAGGAACAACCTGTGGCCACAACCCCAGCAAGCCAGACACCATGTTTGGCAAACCACTGAGTGCATGTATGCCCCCTGAAATGAGAAACAGCCCAGTGAACCCACCTTTGGCAAAGCCACACCACTGTTGCCACAAATTCCATTGGCATCAGCCACTGAGAAACTCACAAACACCACTAGTGTGGATTACGGTTTAGGAGACTATGTGAGACTACATTATTGCAACCATCTAGAACCAAAGCCAATGTACACCACTGAACCAACACCCCAAGATCCATTATATGACTTAGTCTTTCCCTACAAAAACCTGCTCCATAAATTGGAAGAGGTGACTTTTCCACCAGATGTGTGGTGTGATCCATCAGAAATCATCATGAATTCTCATTTAGTCAAATTAGCAGTAATGAAATTTTATTGCAAGAGAGGAATATTTTATTGATACAAATATTTGTACATATTTATGGGATACATGTGATATTTTGTTACATGCATAAACTTGTGTAATGATCAAATATTTGGGGTGTCCATCATCTGGAGCATTTACGATTTCTATGTTGGGACCATTTCAAGTCCTTTCTTTTAGCTATTTTGAAATATACAATGCATTGTTGTTGACTATAGTCACCCTACTCTGCTATTGAATATTAGGACTTATTCCTTCTATCTAACTGTATGTTTGTGCCCATTAACCAACCTCTCTTTATCCCCTCAACACACCCACACATCCTTCCCAGCTTCTGATAACTACCATTCTATTCTCTACCTCCTTTAGAACAACCGTTTTAGCTTCCACATGAGAGTGAGAATGTGCAATATTTGTCTTTCTGTGCCTGGCTTATTTCACTTAACATAATGGCCTCCAGTTCTATCCATGTTGCTGCAAATGACATGTTTCATTCTTTTTAATGGCCAAATAGTATTGCATTGTGTATACATACCGCATTTTCTTTATCCATTCATTTATTGATGGCCACTTAGGTTGACACTATGTCTTTACTGTTATGAATAGTGCTGCGGTAAACATGGGAGTGCAAGTTTGCCTGTTACATACTGATTTCTTCCCCTTTGGCTAAATAGTAGTGGGATTGCTGGACTGTATGGTAGTTCTGTTTTTCCTGGAAGAAGTAGAAGAATCCTTATTTTTCACCTCACATTATTTATAAACATCAAAGGTCACTTGAATTAGAGAGGCAAAGGCAGTGCTAGATTCAAACTTTTCAAGTCACTAACTACTACTGAAACCATTTTGGAAGCTATATTCTTTTGTAATTAAAAACAAACAAGCAAACAAACAAGATAACAGCTTGCATATAAGTGCAAGGAATTCTGTTTTGAGTTTGTATTATGACATTTTAATGTTTTTCTTTTTAAAAATATAATTCTTTTCCAAAATATATTAATATATTTTCTCTTTGTCAGCTTTTCTGAAGCCACAAGCATAGATTATTTGGCTATTGCAAATCCATCTCAGGCCAAACCCTAGGCAATCCTGTTGTAGTCATTCCATGGTATAAACTTAAATATTGAAAATGGGATTCTGGGTCCCAGTGCACATTGGGGATTTGGAGAAACATGTATTCTACAGTATGACCAACATGATGGGCAGAGTTGGATTTTACTAAGTGTTGTAGATCTTCACTATGGTACTTTGAAGAAATAGACATTCCTAGGAAAGGGCTTGATGGTGGGCTTAACTGTTAGGAATGAGGTGTGCCCAGGACAAAACCGTGTACTAAGTATCTGTTGTTTTTCCTTGGGCTACAGGGAAAATTAAGTTTACTGTCTTGATTTTTCTCATCTCCTATATTCGACTCTAATTTCTCCCAACATTTAATAATGATTGAAAAATAAATAAGGAAGATAGAGGTTCAGGCCTGTACAAGGTAAGTATTGCCAGGTCCCTCTGCTGCCACTCTAGTGGATGAAGCAGCATTCTTCACAAGTATTATAGACGGTGATCAATAGGAAAGTGAGTGCTGGCCCAAAGAGCTAGAGGCAGTGTAGATGAGCATCTATATGTTGGACCATTCAGGGATAGATATGAGATACATGTTCTACACCAGAGAATGGTGATGATATTTGGAGGTATATTAAAATTAACCCTATAAAGATTTTGTACTCTCTCTTCCTCTGATACGCCTCAAATAATACCTTCTATCACTTTGCCTTTGATGTAGAAGGACATACATAGGCCAATATGGGGGCCCTAGTGTGTGTCCTAGGCCATTTGCAGAACCAGGGGTTTCTCTGAACTCTTCTAGAAGTTTAGGCATACATCAAATTAGGGCCAAGAAGGTGTCTGTTGCTCTTGACCTTCTGTCTTCCATCAAATTAGCTGAAATAGATTTGGAGCACATTTCTATCATTTAGCTCATCCTTGGTAGATTATTAGAGTCAAGTCTGTATTTTAATACATAAGTTCTGAATTTTAAAAGGAAGGTTTATTTTGAGAAAAATAAATGATTTATCTTGGGAATATTGGCTGCTCACAGAATTAAATTATCTGCATTATGTGAATACTTTACATGCTGCTAGGTCAGGTATACCCATGCTCTTCTTGCTGCCAAGTCCATCATTACATGTCACCCGGAAAAATGCTGACATATTGCCAATTAGGGCAAGTCTTCCTGTCACCCCTGTCCTAGATTTTATTGCTTTGGGATGAATATTGTGCAAGTATGAACCAATATGTTAGGGACCATAAAAAAGCTAAGAAAATATGTTCACTATAATTTGGACAGTGAGCCCATGTACAGGACAGGCAAGGCTGCATTCTCACATTTCAAGAGATTTTGGAGGAAAAATTTTACATGAAAACCTGGGAACATTTCCCAGGAGGAAGATATTTCAGATAGTTGTTTAAAAATATTTTCAAAATTTATTATTGCATTAGTTATCTATTTTAATAAATATTTTGGTAATTTGCAAAAAGCCCATAAAAGAAAAAATGTTATTGGGAAAAATAAATGCTCATGATCATTCAAATACCTATTTACATCTAAGTATATAATAAGTCCTTAGCACCTAGCATGCTGTCTGATACAAAATGGGCTTTAAATAAAAATTTTTTGAATGAATTAATGCATGAGTAATTAAAAGAAAATGTAGTTCCTCAACAGATGGTAATATACAACCTCTGACGAACAACCTACATGAAAATAATATAAATAGATAGTGTAAGAATACTGATAATTGCAAAGGAAGAACCAATTTTTCACATAGGTACAAGTGAAGATTTTGAGTGAGATAGACCTGAGTTTAAATTTAATCTCTGCTAGTTGGTTTGTGGTACTGGGTATTTTACCTAATTTCTCTGTACTTTGCTGTTCTTATCTAGTAAGAGTAGGTAATACCCAATTCACAGAGAAGTTTCAGAAATGGAGTAATAAATAGATCCCAGTGCCTCCCTAATGAACATGTAACAAATTATAGTTATCATTCCAATATAACCTTATCTGGATGAGAAAAAATAAGTAAATAATATAATTTTATAAATCGAGGTAGATATGAACCTGTTTAATTATTTCAAAGGATCCTTTTCCTTTAACATCTCTAAGTCTTAGATTTTATAAAGTAGATTTACATACATTGAATTAAAAATGTAAACAAAAATTGACTACATAGCACTTATACATTTTATTTAGTAATTTTATTATTATGCAGCACTTTGAACTATAATTTGAAAGAGTAACAAATTGTAACTATAACTTTTCTAATGTAAGCTCAAAAAGAACAAGTTTTCTATGAGTGGTTACTATCAATTTAAATATTCAAAGGAAAATATGTTAAGATTCTTCTTCTAATTAAATAATTTGAATCTTTATCATTTAATTAAATAAAGAAAATTCTTTTAGTAAATTGCCTAAAGATTACACCTACTTGGAATATCAATTCATCATAGGGGTGATAGAAAGGACACAGGAATGAGAATTTGGAGGCTCAATTTCCACCTGGCTCTGAGAGCTGACAGTATGATCCTGGGAAAGTCATTTCTCTCTGCAAGTCTCAGGATGCTGGACTAGTTGATGTTTAAGACGCCTGATAGGCCCGATTTCAGCGGAGCCTACTTTACAACTAAGAAATAATCCCCAAGCCATAGAAGTTGAATAATAAGATACATAGTTATGTGAAGGTAGAAATATATTATTTTAGCATCTGGCATCTAAATGTTCTCATGTATAAAATGATCCTCTTTGAGAAGACAGTTTGAAAAACCACTGAGAAATAGAAAGTGAGACTCAGAGACAAGACCTCAAGAATAAACATGGTCTTTCTAGGTCTGCACTAGAAATGAGAGGATTTTTTTTTTTCTAGGAAAGGAAATAAAATTAGGGACTAAAGAGGGAAGAGAGTTATGTAGAAAATCCAGTGAGACATTGTGAGGTGATTGTGAAGACATGAACCCATTCCTTCCTTATAAACCATTAACAGAAATTCTGATTTCCAAAGAAAATAAAGTTGAGAATTTTATCAAGTCTCATCTAGCTCTCAAGAAGCAAGCAAAGCCTAAACAACATCTGGATTATGTTTTAGGGGCCTATACAGAATCACAAGAACTAAGTCTTTGGACTTAGCTTCTTGAATTAAATCATTACTCTCAAACTGAGCCCATAGTAGCAAAGTACTGGACACATGGGCAGGGTAGGAGACTTGAGTGGAGTCTTAAAAAAATACTTGAAAGTCAAACGATTATTGTTGATGTCACTTTGTGGTTGGCCTGCAAAATAAAATTAGAAATTATTTATTTTTTTATGCAGCATAGGTAAAGGAAGGTCTTGAAAGTTGATGTCTAACCTAGCTCTAATAAACACACGCTTTCTTAAAGAGTTAGAGTTTTGCTCAAAGGTGATCCTTAACATACTTGATAGAATGGGTTAAAGTCTCCAGCATGCTCCATCCATATTATGTTGCTAGTTGCTATAGTCGAGCAATAGAGCCCAGGGGAGGCTACATGCAGCTAGTAACTAGGGATGTTTCCAAAAGTGCTACCAAATGGTGAAGTAGAGTGCTTAGGGTCAGAAAAGTGAAGAATAAATATAAAATATTTATAGAGCATTCAAAATGAGACATGTTCCCAGAAAAACCAGTGTTTCAGTTTCTGTCACCAATTTCATGACAACATCTGATTGAGTAGTGTCAAGATTCGCTTGCAAACGTTTGGCAATACATGAGCAGGAAGGAAAGAAGACCACTTTATTTGTGTTAGTTCTGGTGAGTCTACTATGTATTCATATATCTGGTATATCTCTGACTTAATAAGGGAGATAATAGGGAACCATTAGGGAAAAAAAAGAAAATATTGTGTTTTCAGTGTCTTTATAGTGAGGAAGATGATTTTGATGAGGTTGGGAAACTTGTTGGGATTTTGTTAGTGAAAGATAGGGAGAATCTCAACAGTGCTATGAGGATAGAAACCAAGAGAATGATCTTAAACTTGTTCAGAAAGTGTAATTGAAAGTGTTTTCTGATGAATGGACTATATATGGTGAAGAAGGATTTATGTGTGGAAAAGAATTGGAGATGAATGAAAAACTGAATAGAGAATTGAATAAATAATAAGTTTTGGAGGTGAATGAAATGCAATAAAGGTGATGATTCATTCAGGTTTGAACACATGAATTTCTAAGTGGTGATATTCAGTGGGCAGCTGGACATGTAGATTTAGACTTTATAAGAAAAAAATCTTTCCTGTGTATGTATGCGTATCTGGGAATTTTCAATATACAAGTAGTAGTTGAGGCCGTGAGTGGAGTTTTACTTATAGAGTAAAAGAGAGAAGAGGGAGAGAAGGAGCAGGGGGAAAGGAATGGAAAATATGTGAATAAAAACACTGAAAGGACAGAAAAGGAGTTAGTAAAGGAGACATGAAATGGCTAGGATTTATCACTGTGGCAAAAACAAAGAAGCTAAAACAAGAAACATCAGAAGCAGAAAGATTGAATAAAACAATTGGTTATCTTGCTATTGGTGACCTTGGCAATTTTCAGCATAGTAGTGGAATTGGAAATCTCCTATCTGAGAATCAGATGGAGAAGATAAATATTCCAAATAACTATGTTTAGAAATCTAAATCTTAAATTCAACCAGAATTTAAGAGTAATTTGAAAATAATATAGATAATATGGGCATGATAGAACTTAAATGTCTTTGTGAAAGAAATGTGTGTTTACAAGGATATTAGTAGATGTCTGAAAACAATGTAGTTTTTAAAAGATTTCAATTTAATTGTATAAATTTTTGATAGTCTGTGTTTTCACAGTACTGTGGCATTTTAGATTTTTAAGCTTTGTAGAATTGCTAGCTGAATTGAAATAGATAGCTT
>RJWJ010014142.1:0-38480 GCA_004363605.1 Indri indri | reverse complement strand
ATGTGTACACAACTCACCTTGGCCTCTTGTTAAAATGCTTATTCTGATCCCACAGCTCTAGAATTCTGCCTAGATTTTGCTTTCTTTATTTTTATTTTTATTTTGAGACGAGGTCTCGCTGTGTTGCCCATGCTGGAGAGCAGTGGCTATTCACGGGCATGATCATAGCACACCGTAGCCTCAAACTCCTGGCCCCAAGTGGATCCTCCGGCCTCGGCCTCCCAAGTAGCTGGGACTATAGGCATGCGCCACCATGGCCGGATTCTGCATTTCTAACAAGCTCCCACGTGATACCAGTTCTGGGGGCCACAGACCACACTTTCAGTAGTGAGGATCTAGACTCAGATCTAGTGGCTTTCATATAATCCCTCTGTGATTTCACTCTCTGCCCAGTTGGATAAACAAATGTCACACTTGCTTGTAATGTGATTTTCAAAATGTGAAATATTGTGACTAAGAACAAACCCCAGCAGTGACACAAAGCGTGCTTTATTTTTATCCAAGTCCCTACCACCACACACCCCTCCCCGCCTCTGGCAGAGTAGAGCGGGGAGGAAATGAGGTTAGAGAGTTTGGGAGGGCATATCGTGTAGCACCATTGCACCCAAAATTAATTTATGGAAAGGCAGTTCACTAAAATTTAACTCGCAAAACAAAAGAAAGCAAAAACAACCCTCAGATAAATTCTTAGCAAGGGGCTTAGACCGACCTGTTTGCCTCTGTTGTTTTGTTTTGTTTTGTTTTGTTTTCCCCACTCGCTGAGGCTGGAGAAAGGGCACAGAAAAGACAATAGCCTGGGTTAAGGAGAAGCCTACCATTTGCACAAATGAAAACAACTGATTTGCCTGAGTTGTGGAACCCGAGTGAACTTGGCATTCAGCGGGGCTGGCCTGCAGATCCCTGGTGCGGAGGCTGAGGCAAGACCTGGCAAAGCCAAAAACTGTAGCGACTGCTCCCAGGTCGGGGGCTCTGGGTGTCATCTCCACCCACCCTGCAAGTCACTGTCATGCACAGCTCACCCCTGAGCCTCAGTTTTCCCACCTGGACACTGGGGATGGTCTTCCTACCCTGCTCACCACTGCCCCAGCCCCAGAAGTTTTATGACTGGCACATGATGAATTCCTGGGTGTGTAAAGGCTTTGCAAACTGTAGAGTTCTTAGCACAGCTCCCGCAAAGATCTTTAAGGTCCTAAAGCCTCTTGGTCTGTTCCCTGCTTTTCCAGACTGAGCAGGAACAGCATCAGTGATCTCGGTTGCTGCCACCTTTCTGAGGCTCTCAGAACTGCCACCAGCTTAGAGGAGCTGGGGTGAGTTGCCTGTCCTTCCCCCTAGACCCAAGACAACTTTGGCAGGGAAGGATGGCCAAGGCAAGAGGCCTCTGAGCACTCTCTTGACTTCTTAGTCTCTTCCTTTTCATTTACTTACCCCCTGTGTAACCAACCCCAGGCCTAGGACCTTGGGAGACCCAAAGATAGGAGTATCCACTGCAGCAAGGGGGATTTGGGTCAGACAACAGGGAGAACATCTAAACAAAAGCCAAGAGTTGGGAGCCCTCACCCAGCGTGGGGTGATGGGGCTCTCGCAGTGTGAGCCAAAGCCCTTCTTGGGACGTCAGCCTCCTCTTCTGAGGGGGTGTGGACAAGAGGAGATGGTGGAAGGCTGAGGAAGCTGTTCTCTCCCCAAGATTGAGCCACAACCAGATTGGAGACGCTGGTGCCCAGCACTTAGCCGCCATCCTGCCGGGGCTGCCTGAGCTCAGGAAGATAGAGTGAGTGGCCAGCCCCACTGAGAGGGGCCCGCAAGGGCCACACCATGGTCCTGGGAGACACCAGCCCCTGGCTCAGGCCAGCATTGTAAAATCTCCCCTACCCCAACCTGAGTGTCCAGGCGGTGGGGCTGGGTGACTTCCTGGCTGTGACTGTGGGACCTAAAGCCACCCAGCCCCTGCTCTTCTCTGGGCCTCTCTGTCCCACCCAGCTGGGAAGGAACATGGTGGGGGGTTGTCTCTGAAGCCCCCTGCAGCAGGGGTGGCAGCCGCCACAGGTGCACTGGGCTGGGGCAGAGGGGGTCTGATGGCCGTCTCTGTCCCACAGCCTCTCAGCGAATGACATCGGCCCCGCTGGGGGAGTGCAGTTGGCAGAGTCGCTCACTCTTTGCAGGCACCTGGAGGAGCTGATGTAAGTGTCTGCCCAGGTGCCTCTGCCCTCTGTGTCCCCGCAGGCCCACCTGGCCCTCCTCCTCCTCCTCCAGTGGGCACAGGGCAGCGCGGGGTCCTAGCGGCCGGCCCGGTGCTCAGTGCTCATTCCTCTCCTCTTCCAGGCTGGGCCGCAATGCCCTGGGAGATCCCACGGCCCTGGGGCTGGCTCAGGAGCTGCCCCAGCACCTGCGGGTCCTGCAGTGAGTGGCCCCTGCCCACAGTGCATGCCAGGCCGGCGGGCGGGGGCAGGGGGTCCCCCGGGAGCAGCGGGCTCAAGGCTGAGCTGCCCTGCGTGAGGGCAGCCGTGGCAGGTACCGGGGCGGGCCGCCCCTGTCCCGCCTGCTCCCCCCCCCCGGCCTCTGACGTCCAGAGCGGGGAAAGCAGGGTCCCAGGCTAGTCCTGGCTCTGCCACCACCCCGCTGCGCGCCCTTGGCTAAACCCTGCCCCTGCGGAGCCTCAGTTTCCTCATCCGCAAAAGCAATATGATGATCCCAGCTCAGCCTGCCCTGTGAGCCAGTCTCCGAGGGCAAACGAGAAATGTCAGCAAAGGGCTCCGTGGGAGAAAGCACCAAGCGGCACGGCCTCGGCACTTTCCAGTTTAAATCTGTGGCCTCATTTGAGCCACATCGTGGCAACCCCGTGGGGCCAGGAGTTTTACGTGCTCCCTTTTCTGGGCAAGGGGAGGTGGCCAGGGCAGGTGTGGAGGGCGCACCTTACTAACACACGAAGGAGCCGGGTGCCGAATTTGGGATCTCAGACCCCAAAGCCCGGCCTGTGCTACCTACCCCGGTGCTGTGTGCACGGGGAAGGGGCTCGGGGCGGCAGTCACCCGCAGACCGTCCAAGATCTGGTGCTGCAGCCTGAGACGAGGCCGGGGAGTGGCTCAGGAAAGGACCCCAGCCCCCCAGGCTCCTCTCACCCCTTCCCTGTTCCCCAGCCTGCCGTCCAGCCATCTGGGCCCGGAGGGGGCGCTGAGCCTGGGCCAGGCCCTGGATGGATGCCCACACGTGGAAGAGATCAGGTACGCAGGGGCTGCCCGGCCTGGGCAGGGCGACAGGCCCTGGAGGGTCCGAGGGTTCCTCTCACAGCTACCTCCCCTGTCCTGCAGCTTGGCAGAGAACAGCCTGGCCGAAGGGGTCCCGCATTTCCGTAAGGGGCTCCCGCTGCTCAGACAGATGGAGTAAGTCCCCTCCTCTGGCTGGGTGGGGACCGGGGGCGGGAAGGGAAGCAGCCCTTCTCTGGCTGAGCCTGACGCCCCCCGGGGAGGCCCTGGAAGAAGCCTCAGGGGTGGTGTAGGGGCGGGGTCAAGAAAGGAGCCTACTCCCGGCCTGCCCCAGGGCCTGGCGGCTCTGCTCCCTCCTGCTCTGACTGGGGGAGGAGGGGACCTGCTGGAGGTGCCCCCCCCTCAGACACCCCCATCCCATCCCCCTCTCCATCTGCAGCCTGGTTTCCTGTAAGATTGACAACCAGACTGCCAAGCTCCTCGCCGCCAGCTGCCTGCTCTGCCCGGCCCTGGAAGTAATCTTGTGAGTGACTGGAGGAGCCCTGAGCTGGGAAAAGCAGGTGTCTGGCGGGGTGGGGGGGTGGCCCCAGCCTGCTGTGTGTCCTGGAGCTGCTCCCTCCCTCTCTGGCCTGTCCTCCCGTCTGTAAATGGGGAAGATGGTTCTTGCCCAAACCTCCTCTGATGACGTTTGAACACTGAAGCTGCCATTTAGCTTCTCCTGCCTGTGTCCCCATTGGCGGAGTGCTGGGAGGGGAGGTGGGACAGACGGTCTCTAAAGGTCCTTTGCCCCAGACTGTCCCTTTGGGAGGCAGCTGGACAGAGGTGCCAGACATAAGGTGCCTGGCTTCACCTTAAGAAGCCTCCATCTATGATCCGCCCTTGGTGTGAAGACAGGCTGAAGCCCGCAAGCACCCCCAGCCTGGACTGCCTGCCGGCTGTGCCCAGCCCGCTCTTAGCAACGAGCATCCCCCAGACATGGGGACTCTCAGCGCCACCGCATGGGCAAACCAGACTCCAGGACTAGCCTGGGTCCCGAACCATAGTATAGACGAAACGCTATTCCCTAAAGTACAGGACGCAAATGATTACAGGATGATTTCAGTTGCATCCTAAAGGTTCTAACCTTTCTCGTTATACCAAAGGGAAAGTCTCAGGTCAGTGCTAACCCATCGCTGACACCTGACACTGGCGATCCTCCCCTTTTTTAACCAACAGGGGCAGCACCGACCCAGCACCTTAGGAAGGACGTAGGTTCCAGATAGAAGTTAATACTGTCGTTTGCACTGTATTTATCCTTGTCACTACCCTCTATTTTGGGTCCCTCACACAGGTTTTCCATTAGTAATAGTTATAAATGTTTCCTTTTGAGATTAATTTCTTATAGTAAGAAAAAGGCAGGGGAGGGCCAATTAAAACTATGACACATGGTCATATGGGAGGTGCGTGGATGTGGCACAAGGCATGACGGAGGGACGTGCGTGGTGGGAGTTTGGGTATCTGTGACATGACGGGCATCTGTGAACCCCGTGCTCTGACCGCCAGCCCAAGCCTGGAACCCTCGGACAGCCAGCGCCTCAGCTGTTCTGGGTTCTTGAGCTCAGGAATGGGGCGCGGGTGCGGGAGTGGGGAGGAAGGATCCATCTGGGCCCTGAAGTCTTCAGGGGAGGGTACACAGCACCCCGTCAGGTGGCCTCTCTTGCAATCCCCCCACCATTGCCCCCAGCCCTGTCTCCACCCCTCGACCTCCCTGCTGTCTTGCCGCTGACCTTGGTCCCCTACCCTGCAGGCTGTCCTGGAACCTCCTGGGGGATGAGGCAGCCGCCGAGCTGGCCCGGGTTCTGCCGCGGATGAGCCGGCTGAAGAGAGTGGAGTATGAGGAGCACATCCTGGGGGGGAAGGGGGGCGGGGAGGGCTGAAGGGGGACCAGCATCCTGGGGAAAGCAAGGAGTCCATGGGGTCGGTCCCCTGCCTCCCAGAAAGCCCCTCCTTGAGTTGCGCACCCTGGGTGCTAGCTTCAGCCTTCGCGCTGCACCCGCCACAAGCCCCCTGTGTCTGTGGGTCCCTGAGAAGGTGGTGTGGGGAGACCTCCCCCGCAAGTCTCATGACTGTCTTTCTCCTCCCCTTCCCCTGCTGCCCGCCGGAAAGCCTGGAGAAGAATCAGATCACAGCGCGTGGAGCCTGGCTCCTGGCTGAAGGGCTGGCCCAGGGGTCTGGCATCCAAGTCATCCGGTAACAGAGGCTTGCAGGGGCTGGGATGGTAGGTGGGAGGCCACACCAACTCCCAAATCTAAGGGGACTCCCCGTAGGAGGAGGCAGGGCCTGGGTTGGGGATTATCAAAGGAGACTTGGGCCACTCCACCAAGAAACTGACAGCAAGCAGACCTGGATCAAATCCCAGTTCTGCTATTTGCCAATTGTGTAACTTTGTATTGGTAACCAAACCTCTTTGAACTTCAATTTTCTCATCTATAAAATGAGGATATTGATAGTATCTATCTCAGAGAGTTGTTATGAGGACTAAATGAGCATATAAAGCACTGAACCCAATGCCTGGCACATAGTAAGCACCTAAAATGGTAGCTCTAATGAGAGCGACCACATACAGTTGTTTAGGTTGTGCACTGCAAAAGGGCATTGCCTCCAAAGGACACCATTCACATCATACACACATTAGATTTCTAGTGGATGGTAGTAAACTATCTTGTTCTACCAAAACCAGTACATTATGACAATTTCAGACAGACGGAAGTAAAGTACCTTGAAGCAGGGGAGCCTTTTCCTTATTTACACAAATTTGTCATACAAGCATGGCCCTGGCTGGGGTCATTAGCTCTCAGGGAAGCAGACTGCATGGTAGAAGTCAGGAGGTGGGTATAGGGGACACTGTCTCCCTGGGGCAGCCGTGCTGGCCTAGTACCTGCCTCTGCTGGCTGAGTCTGGGAACAACTCTTCCCCTTCCGGGGCTTGGTCTCCTAGTGTGGAGACAGGACAAGGGGTGGGGACTAGAGGATGAATGAGCAGCTCCCAGTGCTCAGTGCCTGTCTCTGTGCCCCGCAGCCTCTGGAGTAACCCCATTCCTGCCAACGTGGCCCAGTGTCTGCAGAGCCAGGAGCCCAGGCTGGACTTTGCCTTCTTTGATGAGGCCCCTCGGAATACTTGACGGCCCCCTCAAGACCTTCAGAATGCAGCCAAGCGATGCCAACTTCACCCACCAGGACAGAGGGATCAGGAGAGCCTCAGCTGGGCGCCCGGGAGGGAGGGGCATGTTGGTCCTGCTACAGTCCTCAGGGAGGACGTTTGTGGGGACCTACGGCCTGGTCCGGCCAAGGGAGCACTCCGCATCACATGTGACATGGGTGACCAGCTGGGGACATGTGGCACCATGAGAGTGTCATGACATAATACGTAAGGTTATACACGGCAGTATGACCTTTTGACATATGGCGTTACGTGAGACGTGCAGTGCGGCACATGTGGTCAATAGCTGGGTCTCAGCGCCACAAGTGGCAGGATGCATGACTGGTGAGCCATATATGACACATGACAAATGTCCATGTGACATGACACGTGGCTGGCTGGCTGACCTCAGGCTGGCTCAAGATCTAATTTATTACTTTTTACTTTTTAAACCAATATGTATTTATAGATCGCACTTCCGGCTTGGCTGAGCCGGGGAAAGTCTTCTGCTCTGAGCAGAAGAGTATCCAAGCACTGACCGGCCAGTGGCCCAAGGGCCAGGGCTCGGGAACAAGCAGGGATTCAGCCATAAGGTCCCCTCCTGCTTCAAGCCTCCGTTTCCCATCTGTAAACCGGATTATCTGTCTCCCCCTTAAATAATGGCTTCCAAGGACTTTGGGCCCAGGTCTGGGCTGATCCAGCCCGACCTTGAGAGTGATGGGCCCAGTTTATCCTGCGTAAGGGCCAAAGTCAGGTCTAACAGTGGGAGTGTGCGCTGCTAAGACGTTTAGTCACATCCACTGGATGCAGCTACTACCTCGGCACGATGCGTGTGTGCCCCAGGGGCTCCACATGCTACACAGTGTTCTCGTTACTTCCAAGGAGGACAAGAGCGGCCCTGCTATACTCTAAGCCTGCAGTCCCCAGCCCCCAGGCCCTGGCCCAGTACCAGTCCGTGGCCTGTTAGGAAACGGGCCGTGCATCCCCTCCTGAGCTCTGCACCACAGCCCCACCCCATCCCCTGTCCGTGGAAAAGTTGCCTTCCATGAAACCAGTCCCTGGTGCCAAAAAGTTTGGGGACCGTTGCCTAAGCCAAGTTTGATCAGTAAATGTGGTTGGTCTTCCACTTCTAGCCTGAGTCTGATGTTTCCTGCTACCCCACCGAGGTCAGGAGTGGTTCACCCCCTGCCCCGGGGGGACTGGAGAACAGGACAGACAACAGAGAGGTGTGCTGAGAGGAGCACTGGCCGGGGAGTCAGGAGACAAGGGTTCAAGTTCAGGGTCATAGTCACATGACCCTGGGCAAGTTACCTCCTCTCTCCAGACCCCACCTGCTATATACGGGTGTTACAGAGGCTCAGACAGAGAAAGTATTATAGAAGCTCAGGACGTTAAAAAACAGTTGATATTTGACTTGCGTAATATTTAAACTCTTTTCTAAATTAATTGTCAATATTTCAAATTGGGAAGTTTTACACAAAAATCCAGACCCTGGTTTCTTTGAAGTGCTAGTCCGGCATTCCTGCTGAAGAGTAATAATCTGCTGGAGCCATGTGACTATGCCCTTTAGATGGGGCACATGGTCCCCAGTTTGCTGCAGTCCCCACCACTCCCCATCTTAACACCCCCACCCCACTTTCTGTGGCTTGCCGGGTCCTTGCAGAAGCCTGCAGACCTCTAGCCTGGAGGGTTTAACATGGCTTTGCAAGTCAGACAGCCATGGAATAGAGTGTGACTGAACCCCTTGCGAGCTGTCTTTAGGGGCAGTAACTGTGCGTGGGTTAGTAACACCCCCCGACGTGCCCCCCAGGACTGTTGAAGAGGTCAGGGAAGCAAGGTGTGCAAAGACCCCGGCACAAAGACGTAAAGACTGGTTGCATGCTAGTTCCCTTCCCTTTTTAGGGTTGAATATCATATGACAGGGAGAGATGCCTGCAATGACAGATGAGCACCCTCTCCTGCAAGTGGGTAGAGCAAGTTCATCTTCCGGGGGTGGGCAGCCTCCCAGCTCCATTGTGAAAAAAACGGGGCCCGGAGGGTGCAGTTATGGCTGAGCACCACTGGAGGGCAGGCTGGCCCACTGGCGATTCCTGAGAGAACTTCTGCAGCGTTGGACCCGGGAGGATGTTAGGAGGTGATGCTAGCGGCTGTTCCCGCCTGGCCCAGGAGCCTGGGATTATCCCGGCCTACTGGTGGCTCACCCGGATGACTTGGCCCCAACCTTTGCCGCCCTCCACGTTGTTCGCGGCCCCCCTCCAAGCACGAGGAGAAAGTCCTCCGGCGGAGTGCCAGGCACCCACACCTCATGCGGGGACACGCTTATCGGGCCAGGGTCAGGGCACACCTGGCATCTCATGGGGCCATCAGCCTGGTCACGGGGGAGGAAGTAGGCAGGTAGAGAAACCAGGAAGTTGACCCGGAAACCCTGGGCCCCAAATTCTGTCTCCCTTTCCTGGGACATGACGCCAAGTTGACCTTGGGCCTTCACAGCGAAGGGGAGGAAGGTGCCTCCTCTCCTTGCCTGAGGCCGCAGGATGAGCCCCTCAAAGCCGGGAAATGCCGCGACAAGGGAGTCGAGACTGAGGAAGGGACAGACAGTACCAACCAGAAACGCCCGGCCAGGCGAAATGTACCCCGCGTGGGGGGACCCAGAGCTCTGGGACCCTATTTTCATTTTCTGCGCATACATTTTGCTTTTCTCTTTTTTTTCCCCTCGTTGATCTCTGCCCAAATTCTGCACTCCAAGAAACTTTCAACAGCTTCCCTGAAATAAGCCACAGTGCTGTCAGCAGGCGGAGCTGGCCGGGCCCGCAGCAAGTTGGTGTGAAGTCGCGCTGTTCATTTTATTAAGAAACTTGCTCTCCTGCCGCCTGCCTGCTTGGAGGCCTTCACTGTTTTTCTGTCCCACGCTGACGTGATCCAGTCTCCCTGCCCGCTTCCTCCCAAAAGTAGGCCCGGTTTAAACACATATGTGAAAACAAAATTCAAAGAAAAGTAAGGCTATGGGCCAGCAAGCAGTGAGATCAAAATGACACGCCCGGTTTCTGCATGTGACCAGGCTGGTAAGTACCCACGTATACCTGCAAGGCTGGGTGGGATAAGCTCATGTTGCTGCTTGGTCACTTAGCGTCCATCCTATGACTTTACAGATTGAAGGTCCACCTTTCTGACGGCTGTCACAGAATCTTCCTTGCCATCTGCACACACCTGAAGTCCTCCCAAATTGCCCCCTCTGTCCTTGCCCCAAACACACAGCTGTCCGCAATCCACTGTCCAGCCAGGACTTCCCAAGCTGTAAAACCGCAGTTATAGAAACTGTAATCGAGTCACCCGGGGATGATGTCACTATGCAGATTCTGCTCCTGCAGGTCTGGGGCAGGGCCTGGGATTCAGCATTTCTAAGGAGCACCCCCACCCCCAAGTGACGCCATGCTGCTGGACCCCACTTAGCTTAGCGAGCCTGTAGACTGAGTGGATTGCAACCCTGATCGCGCATTAGAATCACCTGGGGAGCTTTTTAATGCACCTGTTTTTAAAAAGGAGTATTTAGAAAGCTCCCTGAGTGGCTCTAATGTGCAGCACAGTGGAGACCCGCTGGTCTGGAGTGTGCTGTCTCTCGGAGAGGCTGGCAAGCCTTGCACCTAGCCCCCTGACTTTGTCCTGAGGATCCCTGTGGCCCTCCTTGCCCAGATGAGGACACTGACCCCAGAGATTTTTCCTAACTTTCCCAAAGACACAGAGCTGGTAATTGGTAGCACCAGGAATCGAACCTGGGTCTTTGTGATTCTCCGTGCTCACCCACAGGTGATGCCCCAATTTCCTCACCTGGATAGTAAGGGGTGAGCAAAATGAGATAAGGCACAAGGACCTACTTTCTTTGGCTGCAAAGATGATCTTATGACTCATTCCTATATCCTCCCGGGGAGAGTTCTGGATCCTCTGTTCCCTGTCCTGCCTGGTTATGTCCCCTGCCCTGCCTGGTTATTTCTGTAGAGCGTCACAGCATGATCTTCTATAGACCCATAACAACAACCACAGGAACAATCTCGTCCATTTCGCAAATGAGAAAACTGAGGTGCAAAGAGGGATCACGACTTGCCCAAGGCCACACAGCAAGTATTTAGCGGGATCAGATTCCAAGCCTGGCGCAGAAAGGAAAGGGAAACCTCAAGGCGGTCCTGGGCTGGGGATTTCACAGCCTGCAGGTGTGTGTTCCTCAGCCAGAGAGGGGCCCTCGGGAAGGTGGGCGGGCCACGCACTCGGCTTCTGCTCTCAACTCCACCCTGCACAGCCAAGGCCAGGCCTGAGGAATGGTGGCCCCAGCCAGAGCAGGACACGCCCTCTAGACACGTCCGGAGGTTCCAGGAGAGACCATTGAGCGGCTGGTTTGGTAAAGATCCTCCCAGGGCTGGGCTCAGGAAGTCAGCTCCAGGGACAGCTGGTCTTCCTCCAGCCGCCCAGCCACCCAAGTGGAAAACTCCACCCCCACCCCGCGTGTCCCCAGCCCCCAGAACCCTCCCCCTGGGCCCTTGGAAGCCACACCTGGTGTCTCATCCCACACACCCCAAACCCACCCTAGCTGCCCAGAAAGGCACCTTTGCCCTAGGAAGAAGGAGCTTTCTCCAGAGGTCCACTGGGTTCCCCTGGGTTAGGAGCCTGGGCCCTCAGTCCCCACCACACACGCACACACATGCGTACTTCAGAGTGAGAGCTGGGGGAGGTGTCTGGGGCTGACGGGAAGGGCTGGGAAGACCTGGGGTTTGCCAACCCTGCATCAGAGTGACCACAACCCTGGAACTTAAAAATAGCGCTAACACACTAGCCCCAGTGTCTACACATGCCTGGCACTGTGCTGGTCAAATTGCAGTCTTGCTGCACTCTGTCTCGTTAGTTCTTACAACCATTCCATGAGGCAGATATTAAGTCTATCCCGCTTTACAGAGGAGGAAACCGAGGCCCAGAGCAGTGAGCACTCTCGTGCAGGCAGTACCTGGAGTGACTGGGATTTGAACCCAGGACCATGACTCCATGCCTGAGACTTGGCACTGGAGTCCGCCACACCTGCCTCTAGCCAGGAGCTCCTTGAGGGGACGTCGGCTTCACTGATGTGTTTCCATCTCAACCCCCTGCGGCAGATGGTATTTTCTAAAGATGGGCGTCACTGTATCTTCCATCCCACATGCTCTTCCTCCTATGTGACAGTGCCACTCTTCTGTGACTACAACAGAAGTGACATTATGTGACTTCCAAGGCTAGGTCCTGTAAAAGATGACAAAGCTTCCCCTTGGTTCTCTTGGGATGCTCACTCTTGGATCCCAGCACCATGCTACAAGGAAGCCCGGGCCACATGGAATGGTCACGGGTAGGTGTTCCAGCTGACAACCAGCATCAGCTGTCAGACACACACGTGAGAAAGCCTTCTAGATAACTCCAGCCCCAGGCATGGTCTGACTGCAACTGCAGGAGGAACCCCGGGCAAGATCCGTCCTCACGCAGCCCAGGGGCCCCTCAGAGATGGAAGAGAGAAGGTTTGGGGTGATTTGTGATACAGCACAGGTAACAGGAACACCTCCCTCCTCTTCCCCTCACACACACCAGAGGCTCAGCCAGGTCCTGGTGAACAGGTGGCACTCCTTCAACGGGGTTTTTAATTCCCACGTGTACAGACAACCTTGGCTATTCCGCTCTGTCTAAACAGCCTGGACTTTAAACTCCCAGATGGCAGACACTGACACACGGGCAACTGCCTGGGCAACCACGGTCTGCTTTCTCTCCCCATGGATTTGTTTACTCTGCACACTTCCTCTACACGGAGTCATATAATATGCAGTCTTTTGTGGCTGGCTTCTCTCGCTGGGAACAGCAATGTTTTCCAAGTTCGTCCACGCTGCAGCCCGTATCGGTACTTGCTACCTTTCTAGGGCTGCGTAGTATCCCGTCCGTCGCATGGATAGACCACATTTTGTTTTTCTGTTCATCAGTGGATGGACATGTGGGTTGTTTCTGCATTTTACCTCTTATGAATCCTGCTGCTATGCACATTCCTGTACAAGTTCTTGTGTGGACACATGTTTTCATTGTTCACAGGTAGATGCCTAGGAGTGGAATTGCTGTGACCCCTGGCCTTTGCACTCTGTCCCCTTGGTTAGGAATCCAAGACTTTCCTCCCTCTCAACAGGCCCAACCAACTACCTCATCCTTCAGGTCCTCCTGGCAGAGCAGCGGTCCCCAGCCTTTTTGGCACTAGGGACTGGGGGTTGGGGACCATGAGTTAGGTCTGGGACCGCAGTCTTAGAGGAAGCCTCGCTGACCCCCATGGCTGAGTTGGGTCTTCAGTGCCACTGCGCCTCCAACCTTTGCACTTTTCATAGAGCAGTATGATTGCCTGGACCCTGGACCTGCCCGCCAGAGGTGAGCCACCTCAGGAGAGGGACTATCTGCTTTGAGTCACCACCATCCACCACAATCCTGGCTCTCCTGCTGCTGGAAGGAGAAGAAAAGCATTCCGGGGGTCAGAGCAATCAGGAGAGGCTTCCTGGAGAAAGTGGGGCTGCAGCTGGGTCTAAGAACACCTACAGGTTGGTTTGCCCCAGAGCTGGGCAGAAGGCTTTGATGGCTTTAGGTGGAAGAAAGGTGAGGAGAGCTTGGAGGAAAGAAGGATGGATGGGGGACAGGCAGGCAGAGAACAAAGCTGGGAGCCCTGGAGCTGTTTAGTGGGGGCCCCCCTAAGGCTGCAAAGTGCCTGTGACTCAGACGTGGAGCGATGTTCGCAGGCTGCAGCCTCAGGCTCCCGTGTTAACCCTCACCTGCCCGGAATGGAAAACCTACAACTGAAGCGCTAGGCGTTAACCCTCAGCTGCCCAGCCCTTGAGAGCACTAGGACAGTCCTGGCCCCCAGAATGCGGTTAAATGTGGCTCAGCTGCCTGATGCCCGGTGGTGAACTTTCCCAGAGGGCACAGAAATACCGCTGAGCGGTCAGCAGCCTGAGCACCCAGCGACGGATTCGCTTTTTAAAGAATCAGTGTCTCTTCCAGGGACAAGGAAACCTTCGCACAAAGGGAAGGCCTCACCTCCAGGGCCTTAAAGACTCGCCTGATTGTCCTCACGCTGCCTAGCCCCAAGCTCGGTTCCGATCTGTCTTTATCTTATCGTCTGTGTCAGAGAAATATGTCATCTTCCCAGTCTCTGGCTGCAAGAAAATGCCGAGCTCTTTCGCTATTGAAAAAAAAAAAAAAGGAAGAAAACACTGCGGTCCTAGTGCTGCCCAATACAGCCCAGAACCTAGCCCTGCGGTGTGTCCCCCGAGGGCGCAGAGCTGCGCCCACCGGCGCTGGGGGTCGAGCCCGCACTGAGGCCCCCCCAGAACCGAGCCGAGTCCACCCCTCGGTTCCCGCGTCGGAGGTGCCCAAGGCTACGGCGAAGCACGGCGGGGGAGGGCGCGAACCGGCGGCGTTCCGACCGTGGCTTCCCAGCCCGGAACGCTCGGCCCCTCGTGTTCGGGCCTCGAACGTCCGGGCCCCGCGGCGCCTGGCGCCCGGAGAGGCAGGGAGCGCCGGGCGCGGGCTCGGCGCGGCGGGCAGCGGGCGGGACAGCGCCCCCGCCCCGCCGCTGGAAGCGCGCTCGCCCCTCCAGGAAGCGCCCGCCTCGCCGCCCCACTTCCCTCCCGCCCCCTCGGCCGGAGGGAGGAGCCCGCACCGCCGCCGCCGCCCGGCCCGCGAGGAGCGCCGGACCCGAGCGGCTGGAGCGCACGCGAGCGGGCTGTGGCAGCGCGGGCGGCGCCCTGAGCCCGTCCCGCGCCGCGGGCCCGGCTGAGCGGGGGCAGCGCCCAGGAATGCCCCGGCGGCACGGAGCGCGGGCAGCGGCAGCCGCGCGGTGAGGACGACGGCGCCCGCGGGACCCGCGGTGAGTGGGGCCCGGGCGGGCCGGGGGCGGGCGGGGCAGCCGGGCGCGAGAGCGCAAGTTCGGCCTTGGGGCTCGGCTTCTGGCCCAGTGGGGATCCGGGGAAGCTGGGATCCGCCTCCGGGGGCTGCGGCGTCCCAAGCCCCTGCCACCCTCGCGAACCCGGACTCCGACACTCGGGTGACTCAGCTCCGACCCTGCCACGCGGGGGCGCTCCGCCCGCGCCCCGACTGCGGGGGCAGGGCGGGCGGGGTGCCCGAGGCGGTTGGCGTCCTTGGGGGTCGGAGACCCGCTGCTCTGGGGACCCTCCCGCCTCTCCCGAGGAGCCTGGAGGGCGTCCGGAAGGTGGAGTCCTGCCGCCACCGCAGCTGCTGAAGGCGTGAGGTCCGGCTGGCTTCTGGCGGGCGGGGACCCCTCTCCACGCCCCTCTCCCTACTCGCACCCCCCTACCCCCCTGCCCCAGGGAACTGCCGGAGGGCCCGCTCCGAGCCCCGGAAGGAGAGAAAAGAGGGGAAGTAGGGCTAGGCAGCTTCCCAGAAGTCGGAGTGTGTTTGCAAACTAGTTTTTGCGCAAAAGCTGTCTGGCACCTGTGTGTTTAAAGCGGGTGGGGGGGGGGGGCGCGTGGAGAGAGAGGGCGCGAGCAAGGCCCGCACTTCCTTCCCATTCCCCGCAGCGATGCTTCTCTGAAAATAGAGGGGTCTTACTCCCCTCTTCGCTTCTCTTCCCGTCCCATCCCCCAGTACCCCCCCTCCGCCCTCAGTTCAGCCAGCTGTTCTTTCGGGCGGGGGCTACCTCAAAGGGGGCTGTGGTTTGCCTTGGGTCACAGGTGCGACTCAGGGCTCAGGTAGCCAGTTGGGGGCCTATCTTACTGTCGGGCTCCCCTGCCCCAAACGTATTGGGGGAAGGGGCAGGGGTCTGGGAGAATTATCTGAGAGGCCCTTTGTTTTGTCTGCCTTTAGTTTTTGCTCACTTAGGGGTGTGCGCCGTCACCAAGGGGTAGGGAGCTGCTTACGCTCCTTGGGGCATCTCCCGCAGGAAGATTTCGGGGAGCCCTTCATCTGCAGGAAGACAGGCATGGCAGGCTGGGTTGTAATCTCTGACAGCGGCAGCCTGCCTGTGGACAGCCCTGGTGGGGAGGGAGCCCTGGAAGACCTGGGCCTGAACCCCCCACCCCATTCTACCAGCAGCTGGACCTTGGCCCAGACCCTCAGCCTCTCGGAGCCTCCCTCTCGGTTATCACCTGTAAAATGGGCTGATCAGCCAGGGCCCGCCTCCCAGAGAATGGGCACAAACCTAAAGGGGTGGTTTTATTGCATTCCCCCTGGCATGGCGCCCAGGGAGCTCTGACTGCCCCAGGCGGGTGACAAAGCCAGCTGAAGTGGGAGGGGTCACCCAGGCGTGTTTCTCCATGGAAAGAACCAGGGATTAAGAATGAGGCACTTGAGTTCTGCTGCCTCTGCCATTTCCTGTCGCCCCTTGGGCTGGGGGTTTTTTCCCATCTGTAAAATGAGGCAAACTGTGACACGGTCCGGCTTGCGGGGCTGCTGGGAGGCTGGGACCAGGGAATGGGGGGCAGGTGTTCTGCAGATTGGGGCACACTCTGTGAGCAGCAAGTGTAGTGTCTCTGGGGGTGTTTCAAGGGCCCCCTCCCCCCAGAATGCCTTGACAATTAAAAACTGACATGCATGAATGAAGAATAGGGTCGGGAATGGAGCCTCCGTTTCTGTATTTGTGCAAGAGTGAGGACAATACTCTGTGCCTTTGTAATCTTTTAGGGTAGTTGTGTATATCTTTAAAGACAGTTGTGAGGATTAAATGAGATTGCAAAGGACTCGTGTGCCGGCACTCACTGGGACATGGTGAGTGCCTGGTAACCATTAACTGTCACTGTCATTATTCATGGGAATGTTAGGAGGCCTGGTGTGGGTAACTGCATTCAGGATTTCTTCTGGGATCTTCTCAGGCCAGCTTGCATGCGCCTCCTCTCCCGCCAGGACTTCTGGGCTGTTCTAGGGGCAGGGGCCTGGGTGGAAATGTTCTACCGCCCTGGGGTGTGGAGAACACCCAGGGGCGGTGGGTTCCGTCTGGGTGTCTCCATTTCTCTCACCTTGGGCTGGTTTTACGGGGCTCTAAGGCGTGCGCAGGAAACAAAAGAGCATTCTCCAATAATTTCCTCATTCCTGTTGGAGCAGCAAGCATCCCTGCCAGGCAAGGTCCCCCAGTGAGAAGCCCCCAGCCCAGGGTCTGTGCCCCCCTTGCCTGATGGAGGTCTCCCTCCTCTAAACACTTCGAGAGTCCAGCCCCTTCCCCCTTGGAGCATATGGCCTTAGAAGGGGGGGACGGGATTCACTCCCCCTGCCCTTCCCCGCTGCAGGACACAGCGTGGGCTCTGTGGGGGCCGGGGGGCCGGTGCACCCTGCGCCGGCAGCAGCTGGAGAAGTCCACGATCAGATATGCCTCCCCCTTCACTGTCCAGAAGGGAGGACGTGGGGTCCCACAGCACCTGAGGGCTGAGCCGGGATCAGAGGCGCCTCCTGGCTCCAAGCCCAGTGTCCTCTGCCTTCACTGGGCCACCCAGCCTTGGCTCCTGTAGCAGAGTCAAGGAAACTGCTGTCCCGTGTCCTGGAGTGTCTCTCCGCTCGCCCTGTCCACACCTTCTTGCTCTGGGTCTGAGAGGAGACCGGTTAGCGGGTGTTGCATCACTGTTTCGTCACCTGGCTGTATTTTTCTTGGGGCATTTCCTACGCTCTAAAGTCATTTGTTTGTACATCAGCTTATTGTCTGTGCCCCCTCCCCAAAATGTGTCAGCTCTGCAAAAGGAAGGTGTGAACAGTGTCCGTCTTGTTCAGGGCTGTGTCCCTGCACTTAGAACAGCACTTCGTAGGTGCTTGGTAAACCTCTGTGCAAGGAATAACTGAGCCTGCCCCTCGCCGGAGCCCCCTGTGAAGTGAGTCTGTGTCTCTGTGATGTTGGGTGATGGAGTCTAGAAGAACTATGAGCTTGCCCTGTGGGGTCTCCGGAGGGATCCCCGTCACCACACTGAATGCTGGGGGACTTCCGGAGGTCTGGGGACCCATCCCTGGAGGAGGGGACAGGGACAGTTGTGTGTCTGAGAGAAGGTGGGATTTGCCTGGCACCGAAAGACCAGGGGCTGGGGGAGGACAAGGAGGTGGCAGGTGCTACCCTGTGTAGGACATCGCCTGCTGCCATTGCCTGCCCACCCAGGGGACTGACAGGTATGCTAGGAGGAGTCACCCTAGCATGTCCCCAGGGGACCTGGGCCAAGTCGCTTAACCTCACTGGCATCAGTTTCTTCATCCAGGAAATGGAGCTCCCGGAACAGGAGCTCACCCTGCTGCCTTCCTCATGAAGTTCTTAAGGCAGCTGTGGAAGGCTTATAAACCGAAGAGGGCTGTGCACAGGTGTTGTCATTCTTCTCTCACTTGCGGCTTCAGGTCCCCACCTTCCAGGAAGGCTCCGCTCATCGCACAGCCATCCATTTGGTCACTCTCGAGATGTCGGTTGAGCAGCTCCTCCGGGCCAGGCCCTAACCGTGATCAAGGCAGACTCGGTCCCACCTGGTTTCAGGAGTGCGGGATGGGGGGGTGTGGACAGGGAGGCGAGCAAATGACAGAGGCAGGAAATCTCAGTGGGAAATGTCACGAAGAGAACACGGCAGGGTGAGGTGATTGTAATGGGGCGGCACAGTGGGGGTCGGGCAGGCCTCTCGGGAGGAGGCAGCATTCGACCTGAGACGATAATAGACCGCAGGCCCCGTGAGAGCAGGGCGTTGGTCCCTGGCTGTATCCCGGCCATACCTGGAACTGAGCAGGTGCTCAGGGAATATTTTTGAATAAATGAACGTGGGAAGTCAGGAGCTGAGGGTATCTGGCCTGCCCGACGTGCTCTGGGTGTCCCCTCATCAAGACCTGGGGCAGAGTGTGCTCAGCTCCCAGAGATGACTCCTCCAGTCCCTCCCTCTAGCTGGGCCCCCAGAATCTTCTAGAGTCACGCCGCTGGGGCCCCTACCTGGGGTGGGGGTGCCGTGCTAGCTCAGAGTACAGCGGGTGGTGGGAGCAAGCTTCCTTGTTTCAAACTGCTTGCCATGGCCCAGCTGAGTATCGCACGTTGGATGGCTTAGAACAACAGAAATCTGTTCTCGCACAGCTCCGTCGGCCAAGTTTGAAATCGAGCTGTCGGCAGGGCCACGCTTCTTCCGAAGCCTCCAAGGGAGGATCCTTCCTTGCCTCTCCCACCTCCTGGGAGCCTCCCAGGCATTCCTTGGCTTATGGAAGCACCCCTGCAATCTCTGCCTCCTTCTGGCATTGGCCATTTTCCCTTTGTGTCTTCACATTGTCCTCTTATAAGGACATCAGTCATCCTGGGTCAAGGGCCCACCCTACCACAGCTTGACCTCATCTTAACTAATTACATCTTCAACTACTGTATTTCCAGTTAAATTCACATTCTGAGTTACTGGGGGTATGTTTTTGGAGGGCGCAACTCAACCTGGCGGGTTACTTAACCTCTTTGAGCCTCAGTTGTCTGGTCTGTAAAATGGGGTGATAATAACGGGGCCCATCTCCTGGGGTAGCAGGGCCAGGCACGCAGGAAGCATCAGTCAGTGCTATGATTTCTATCTCTTTGGGGAGGACTTCCTGGGAACCAGGACTAGGAGCTCAAGAGCCGATGGTAGGGTCCTTGGCCAGAAGGACTCACCCGAGGAGGTCCTGGGCCTGAAACAGGGTTTGCTTCCCCGGGCTGTGGGCCTCTTGCCTGGGGTGCTGAGGTTCAGAGGGCACCCCCCCTCACTGGGTGAGAAGAGGCGGTGGGGTACCTCTTCAGTGTGGCAGGGTGTGGGGTGGGGTGGGCACCATGAAAGCTAGCAAACAGCAAGGAGCCATTAGCAAAAGGTGGCGATGTGAGCAGAGTACCCAGCCACTGCAGGAACCCGCAGAGGGGACGCAGGCACCAGGTCAGTCCAGGTGACTTCGCAGGCCCTGTCAGCCCAGAGATTCTGCGAGCAGCCCAGGAGAGACAGAGGGTGTTTGTAGACTCCTTGAGGCTGGTATGCTTGGCCATCCTGGTGCCCCAGCTTCTTTCTCTTCACAGGCAGGGAAACTGAGGCACAGGGAGGGGAAGGGACTTGCCTGGGTTCACATAGAGAATTGGAAGCCTCCTGTAGCCTCGTCGCCCCATGGTACTCCCCCAGCTGGGTGTGGGCACCACGTGGGAACACCCAGGGCTGTGCCCCTGAGTCCCCTTTGAGGGAAGCCGCAGTGGAATGATTTGGGCTGGGTAGGCATTGCCACCAAGCCTTCAGCCCTCCATTAGCCTGTCTACTCTCTGAGCCTGGCCAGATCCACTCCTGAGATCCCCTAAGTACTCACAGTGCTCCGGAACCCAGAGTACCTCCACGCCCATCTCCTTATGGGGCTTCTGGGGAGGTGGCCGGACAGGCCCCCCCAGCCCCACTTTGCAGATGAAGGAGCTGAGGCCCAGGAGGGAGGGGCGGTAGAAGCAGGCCTGAGCCCAGCCCCTGGACTCCCTGCGGATAGGACGGAGGCTGCCTCTTGGCCTGCTTGGGCCAGCCCCTTAGTGACAGGCTGGGGAGAGACCCCCTGGGGCCAAGCCCTCCAGCACAGCCTGAGCTGAACCTGGGACCCGGAGGGTCCCAAGGGAGGTCCCCTCCCCCAAGAACCAGAGCTTAGTGATTAGGTGGGGGTTACAGAGAATGGCCTCCCTCCAAGTGTGGTCTGGTGGAAGCTGAGGGTCCTGGTGGGGGGGGCGGGGGCATCAGGGCCAACCCCTGCTGCAGCCTGCTCACCGTGCTCTCCGCGTCTATATTTATCCCCGTAATGGCCTGGCTGCCTGTCGGAGTGTGGTGCCTTCGGAGCACAGCAGCCGGTGCCATAGCTAAGGCGGAGAAGTGATTTGTGTCAAGATGCCACCGCCCCCCCTTGTCGAGAGCGCCAGCCTGCTCTCTGGGGGCTGCCTGCCGTGTGGCAGGAGCCGGCGTCGCAGCCCTGGGCGTGCGGCGAGGGCCCCAGGGAGCACGAGCAGCTTGGGGCCGGACCCGCCCTCCAGAACCGGGATGCGGGGTGTTGGGGTGGCCGGGCTGTGGCCAGGGTTCAGGCGCGGCTGGAAGGTGCGGCCAGATAAACTCTAAAGTCTTTCAGCTCAGAGACTTCAAGAACTCTTTTATGATTCTGAAGTCCTAGAAATCCCAAATCCAGGACTTCTGAGAATCTGTAGTCCCAGGCTTCTGTTTTTCCAAGATGCCACGGTTCCCTTCTCGCTGGCCTTTCCGCTCTTCCTCACTTGCAGCAAATACGCGTTGAGCTTTCGTTCTGTGCCTTTCAGCCTTGGGGACAATAGATGAAAATAGGATTTGGTCTCATCCTTAAACTCAAGTGAGGGCGACATTTCCTAAGCCAGTGGTTACAATATGGTGATTTCGTAAGTGATTCCCCATCGGGGACCAGGGAATCGGGAAGGGCTTTGTCGAGGAGTCCCTGGATTGCTGCTGCCGTTGTTCTTAATGTCGTACTCGATGTGTAACGTACAAAATAGAGCACACATCCTACACGTACAACTCTGTGACTGTCCACAAACCGGCACGTCTGTGTCACCAGCACCCGGATCAGAAACAGACACGACCAGCAGCGAAGCCCCCTGCTGTCTGTCCCCTGGTAGTCAGTGACCCCCCTCCACCTGTCCCGCCACCGTCCCGACTTCCCACAGCGTAGATTCATTCTGCCCACGTTTAACATCACGTAAATGAAATCACATAGGATGACATACTCCTTTAGGTTTGGCTCAGCACGTTTGTGAGACCGTCCGCGTTGCTGGTACACTTGGCATCCTTCATGCCCGACGCACGTTATCCACTGTATACGTTCACCGTGTATCTATCCCTTCTCCTGATAATAGGGGCTGGGGTGCGGTCTTCCAGTTTGGGGATATCACAGTTAATACCGGTGTGAATATCCTTGTGCATGTATCTTTTGGTGAACATATGCGAATGTTTCTGTTGGGCATTGCTGGGGGGATGCGTTTATTTAGCTTTTGTAGACACTGCCAGATATTTCTCCTAAGGGGTTGCACCAATTTCCGTGCCCACTGGCAACCTGTGAGAGTTCCGGTAGAACCACGTCCTCGCTGACGTAAGGTATTGTCAGCCTTTTAAAATTTTGGCCATCCTGGGGGCAGGGAGTGGGGGCATAGTGGTATTGCATTTAGCTTTACCGAGGTGAGTTTGAAGAAGGAAAGAGCTTAGTGAAGACGGGGGAAGAGCATTCCAGGCAGATGGAACAGCATATGCAAAATTAGGGAGGCATGACAAAGAATCGCTAGAATTCTGTGTAGTGAACAGCACAGCTAGAGCCTACAGTATGAAGGAGCAGACTTTGGGAGACTCATCGGGGAGTCTGGAGATTGTTCTGAGAATGGTGGGGAGCCCCAGAGAGGTTTTTCTCATTTTGAGCCAGCACCTACAGTGTGTCAGGTATTTTGTAATTTCCATTTGTTGGATAAGAAAACTGAGGCTGGGCAAGGTGGCTCACACCTGTAATCCTAGCACTCTGGGAGGCCAAGGTGGGAGGATTGCTCGAGGCCAAGAGTTCAAGACCAGCCTGAGCAAGAGAGAGACCCCCGTCTCTACCAAAAATAGAAAAATTAGCTGAGCGTGGTGGTGCACACCTGTAGTTCCATTTACTCGGGAGGCTGATGTAGGAGGATCGCTTGAGCCCAGGAGTTTGAGGTTGCTGTGAGCTATCATGACGCCACGACACTCTATCCTGGGCTACAGAGCGAGCAAGACTCTGTCTCAAAAAAAAAAAAAAGACAACTGAGATGCAGGAAGACCAACGGACTTGTCCAGGGTCACATTAGCGAAGACCATGGAATGCAGATCCCTTCAGAGGTTGAGAGTGGTATTGGCCTTGGAGCCAGAGTGCCAGAGCTATTTGGGCAAGTGCATCAACTTCCAAGCCTCAGTTTGCTCATCTGGAGAATGGGAGCGGCAATAACTCCTCACTTGGGGAAACTACAGAAGTTAAAGTCCATAATGTACTCAGCACAGCACCTGGGGCAGGCGTTGTTATTACTCTCGTTCTATTGTTCCTTCTTCATCCGCATGGCCATCACCTTTCCAGCTGACTGGTCGGGGGGCGCTGTCTTAGCTCCCACGCTGCAGAAGGGCTAGCCCAGAGCGCCTGCTGCCCTGACACCCTGTTTCTCTGCCCCGTAACAGGTCTCCTGGGAACGAAAGGTGGCTGTGATGGTTAATTTGGCTAGGCTTCGATGACCAGTTGTTTGGTCAAATAAAGGTATTTTTCAGATGTGATTAACATTCAAGTCAGTAGATTAGAGTAACTAAGGTGATTACCCTCCGTAACATGTGGGCCTCATCTAATTGATTGAAGGCCTTCTGAGCGAAGACTGAGGTTTCTCAAAGACGAAGGAATTCAGCCTCAGGACTACAACACAGAAACCCTGCCCGGGTCTCCGGCCTCCCTGCTTGCCCTTCAGAGTTCAGACTTTCCAGCCCCCACAATCTTTTGAGCCAGTTCCTTAAAATGAATTTCTCTCTCTACATTATATTGATACCCTATTGGTTGTGTTACTCCGGAGAACCTTGACTAACACAGTTGTCATTTGTTGTCTTGGAGCTTCTCATCTGGGAAATGGGTGGAGGAGGTGATTTAGACCTGGGTGCATTCGAGACGCGTTCCATTCCCCTGAAAGCTCAGTGGACTCAGCGGCCGGCGGGACCGGTGGGGCATGGTGTCCGGGCGGCTGAGGTTCTGGTTGACAGCACTGCCATCTAGAGCAGTGGTCGCACACCCACAGGTCTGCAGAGCCCTGGCCGGGAGCCAGCGTGTCATGCTGGCAGGGCTCGTATGAAGACCATAAGTGACATCTGCCTCATTCTGCCAAACACAAGCTCGGCATCCCCAGGGTGTGGTCAGCCCTCGGGAGCCGCATTGCAGCCTCTGATCGAGGGCCTCGGGGCTCGGTGTGGCCACAGGTGGGCAGCCTCTGGGAGCTTATTGGAAACATTCGGGCCCCTCCACAGACCTGCTGAATTAGAATCTGCATTTTAACGAGACGCTCCACCTGCTCTGCTAACCCGTGATTTGTGAGTACTTAGCCCACATCAAAATCACCAGGAGGGCTTGTTAAAACACAGGTCGACGGGCACTGCTCTAAACTTCCGGCGGAGCGGCAGGTCTGGGTGGGCCGGGGTTGCTGCATTTCTAACAGGCTCCCGGGGGATGCTGAGGCGGCCCGTCCGGTAACCACACTTGGAGTGGTGACAGCCCTGAGCCATCCCGGGAGCCTTTCCTGTCGGAGGTTAGGCCCCAGCGAGCAGGATTTGATGGATGGACGAAGACTCAGAGCACCCGAGGGTCCCAGGAGCCACAGCCCCTGGGAGTGGGCGCCACCTTGGAGACTGTAGGTGGTGTCGCCAAGCCCGCGCTGTGTCTGCCGGCTGAGAAGGGGAGTGGAGCGCCGTATTTCCCAACCAGGTTTGACCTCTTCCCCCTTTAGGTAAACCGTAAACTTCACGCATCCCCCGGGTTTTTGATCCGGTCCCCTCTCCCCCAGCCGTTAAGAGTAGAAGCTGCATAGTATCGTTCCAAGGGCTTTACCCACTCACCCCTCACCACGCCCTAGGGAAGCACTCTCATCGTCCCCATTTTACAGAGGGAGACACTGAGACCCAGAAAGCTTAAGTAACCTGGCCGAGGTCACAGAACAGCTGAATCGCAGAGCCGGGGATTCAAACCCCAACCGTCGGAGCCCAGGGTCTGTGTCCCTAACCACTGCACGGTACCGACCAGGGGACCAAGTCCCTTTCTTTGTTACAGCCACCAGCAAAACAGAGAATTTGTTTTTTCCTTTTCCAAATGTCAAGTTGAACGTGCTTTTTCTGACGGAACCTGATGCCCTCACCAGAAGTCCAGTAGGCCATCCCACCGTGGCCCTACCCCGCTGTTGTGGGGGCTTCTGTCTCCCTTGGCCACCTCAGGCCTGCCCTTCACTTTCCGTCCACAGTCTTCCCCGTCTGGGTGCCCAGGTCCCCGCTCAGCCGTCTGTCTCCGCGTGCCTGGCCCTCTCCGTGTCTCCCTGCCGGTCACTGCCCAGCTGTAAGCCGGGGCCTCCGGCCTGCTCGGTAGCTCCCTACCGCACTGGGCTCTCTGACTCAGCCGGCTCCTGGGCCAGGGCTAGGTGGGAAGGATGGAGTCACGGCGGCCGTGGCTCTGGGCCGGGCCACCGTCCTTCCCTGGCTTAGAGAAACCGCTACCCCTTGCTGGGCCTCAGTTTCCTCCCCCGTGAGGTAGGACACAGCCCCTCTCTGGTCGGCCTCTCAGAGGGGTTGGGGGGTCCAGGGTTTGAGAAGCGGCTCTGTGATCTCTGGGGTGATTGGGTGGGAAGGTGGCTGTGATTCCTCTGGGGCCGCAGGTTAAGGAGCTTGCTGGTGGGGGGGGGGTCCCCTCCCTGCCTTGTTTTCTGGGTGCGAATTTGTTAGGCCTCACTACGTGCAGATGCTGCTCTAGATGCTGGGGAAACAGTGGCGACGCTTCCCTTGGGAACTTTCTAGGGGGGCAGACGGACACTCTCAGGCACATAGACAAATATGTAAAATGATCGTACATTGCAGTGATCTGTGAAGGAAACAGCGTGGAGCTGGGACAGATTACAGCAGCTCGCGCGATCAGGGAAGGCCCCTGAGGATGTGACATTAAGCTGACAACTAAGACCATGTGTGTGAAGGGAAGCATTTCTGGCAAAGGGGGCAGCAAGTGCAAAGGCCCCGAGGCAGATGAGAGGTTGGATGTTTGCAGAGCAGAGGCAGCTGGCGGAGCCGGGGCTGAGGGAGCGAGGGGCAGGGTGGCAGGAGGAGGCCCTGTGGGCCTCGGGAGGATTCGGGGTTGGCGTGACCAGGGAGGGGAAGGCAAGGGAAGATTTCCAGGTGGAGCAGTGATGGCGCCTGATTTGGCTCTGGTGTGGAGAAGAGCGTGTGGCCGAGGTTGCATCGGGGAGGCCTGTCGTGGGCTGGGGCGTGGCTGGGCACAGGACAGGGGGGAGCCTGGCCGGGCCAAGGAGCGGAAGTGGGGAGGCAGGACGGAGGCCGGACGCAGCTCGGAGTTGCGGTCAGCAGCAGCAGTGGGACACGGGAGGCGAATGTGAGAGGGGACAGGGATGGTGGGTTGCTAGGCTTCCGGCTAAAACTGCAATGTTCTAGCTCTGCACCCGTCTCCAAAGCCTGTCCTGCCTGCGAACAAGCTGCCTAGTTGTGGGGCAGTGGACCCTGTGGGGGCCGAGTCCTGTGCGGCTTCTTCGTTGCATAGCCTCAGGGTGCTCAAGCAAGGTTTGTTGAATGAATGGACGACCCGATGACTGGGAATTCCCAAGCCCTGCTTTCTCTTTGCCTCAGTTACCCCGCCTGTAAGAAAGGGATTAGATTACTAGTTTGGTACCCCTGCCCTCCAGCTCCTTCCCTGGGGGCCTGGTCACCCCAGAAGGCCTGTGCCCATCTGTGCCAGGAGTTGGGACCATCCCTCAAGCGGGCCCTGGCTCCCCATGCCCCCCCACCCAGCCTGAAACCTCAAATTACCTGTGGGGCGGGTGCCCAGATGCACATGGCAGGCCCAGCCCTCGCTTAATGACACCTTGCCCGCCCGCCCTCCTGCTGGGGTAGGAGGGGAGGGGGCCCGGCCCAGCCTAAGCTGTGGTTTCTTTTTCCATTGCGTCAGGCCCCAGGGTCCAGCCTGCCTGCCCGCTGCTGGGCTGGCACAGAGGGGCCCGCTCTGACCCCCACCTTCCCCCACTCCGGACATCATGTGCTCCCCGTTTCGGGGTTCCAGAAGCTTCCAGCCAGAGGGTGAGTTGAGGATGGGGGACCCGCCCCTGGCTGGGGGAGGAGTCCCCTTCCCCACGCACCCGTGCCCATCGGTCACCCCAGCCGGGGCCTGCGCCGGTCCAGATGGAGTTGCAGTGGGCTGGGGGGATCCCAGTCCAGCCGCACCTCCCGTGACCTGGCCCTCCTGGCCACGCCCTCAGCCGGGCGGGAGGGAGTGAGGGCAGGAGGCTAGTGCAGGAACCAAGGCAGGGTGCCAGGGGCTTGGACGGGAGAGGGGGCAGCAGTGGGGACAGGAAGCAGTGGCCCCACGTATTCGTATGGATGCACGCCTTTGTGTTTGTCAGTCTGGGTGTGTGTGTGTGTATATGGGACCACACGTGCGTGCGGACAAGGAAGCGTGTGAATCTGGGTGCGTTTACCTGACACCCTTCAGGATGAGAACAGATGTGTCTGACTTGGTAGCGGGGGATGGTGGCCCAGGTGGCATCTAGCATGTCATGGAGGGGGCCTGTGTGGCAGAGAGGAGGTGGCTGAGCTGGAGTCCACCCCCCTGTCAGTGACAGTGGGTGTGGACAGGGCGGTTCCAGAGGAGCTGGTGACCGTGGGCACTCTGGGCCCATCCCGGGTACCTGCCAACATGGAGGAGTGTCCTTGGCTTCCACAGCCCTGCAGCCCTGATCACACCCTGGCCCCTTAGCCCCGGGCTCCCTTGCCTGGCTAGTTCCCCAGCTGTCCCTGCTGAGGTCCTAGGTCCTAGAGTTCTACAATGCCCAGCAGTCCTCCCCACCTTGGCAAAAAGGCCAAGTGTTGGCCTGAGTGTCTGGAGACCCATTCACATCCTGCATCTGCTGTTTTCTGGCTATTTGACCTTGGGCAGGTGACTTCCACCCTCTGGGCCTCAGTTTCCCCACCCCTAAAATGCCGTGTCCCACTCCCCCGCCCCCAGGCAGGCGTAAGCATAAGCAGGCACTCTCAGCCACACAGCGAGGTGCCCATTTGGGACATCCCTCTCTTCCCGCCTCACTGGGTCTGGGATTTGCTCACCCCCCAGACCCCGCCCCAGCTTGGCACCGCTGCCCAGATGCACACGCAGAGTGCGCGCAGTTAGCCAGCTTCGATGGAAGCTGATTTTTACATGACGAGAAAACAATCCTGCAGGCTAATTGTAGTGCTGTCCTGACACTCCGGGCTCCTGTGATTATAATGAGGTTCTAGGGACACATGGTGGGAGCGAGGGGGCTGAGGACTGGCTTCGTCACTGCCAGACCCTCTCCCTGCCAGGCGTGCCCCAGGAGCATTGTATCTGGGGGAGAGGGGGTCTCCGCCGCCAGCCCCCCATGCACCCTGGCCTCCTGCAGGCTGGGGCCCGCGTCTGCCCAGCAAGAGGCTGGTGCTCAAGTGGTGGGCTGGCCGGGGTCAAAGGGAGGACGCAGCCCGGTGACTGTGGCTTGGTCCTTCCTGCCTGGACGCCAGCAGCTGCCTCCTCGCTGGCCTCCCTCCTGCTTCTCCGTAGCCTGACAATCCCTTCTCCCCATAGGGGCCCGCAAAGCTTTTAAAAACACAGATCAGATCATGTCGCTTCTCTGCTCCCATCATTCTCTGAATAAAACCCGGACTTCCTATCGGCCTACGGCGCCCCGCAGGACCTGGCCGTCCTCCGTGCTCTCTCTCTCTTTTCCAGCCAGGCTGGACTGTGAGCTCTGCGAGGGCTGAGACGGGACAGTCTTCTTTCTGCAGGGCCCCCAGCGCGGGCACAGTTCTTGGGACCTAGTAGATGCTCAGCACACCCTCTAGCGTCAATGGACGAGCCTGGGTTTCCTCCTCTGGAAAATAGGGACAATGTCATCTGCGCCACAAGACTGCATGGAGGTCAGAGACATTGCGCAGGTGACATGCTCAGTTGGTGCTCACAAGCGCAGTGACTTGGATTCGGGTTCCCAGAGGGAGCCCCTCCTCTCTGCTCCCTGCTCTGGGGAGGTGCCTGGCCAGTAACCCACACCACAATAAGGGGACGAAATGTCATTCAAGGAGTTGGAAGCTGGCCTTTGTGGGGTGAGTGTTTAGGGGCTGGACTCGTCTGTCTGGATGATGGCGCCTGTGTTAAACGCACACGTGCCTGTGGAAGTAAGACCTGACCACAGGAGTTTCAAAGGACCCTTTCATGATGTCTCATGGGCAGGTGGGAAAGGGAGGCGTAGAGGACTGGGAAGCAGGGACCCAGGGCTGTCCTCCACCCCTTGAGATGGGTTCCTGCACTCTAGCTCTCAATGCCTTGCACTCAAAGGAGAACAGAACTTCTTAAAGTGAGCAAATGTCAGTAATTAGCCTTAATAGGAGAAAGGCACATGAGGCCCAGGGCACGGAATTTGAGGAAATTGTTTACAAGCGAAAGGGTAGATTCTGTGTTGAAGATAAGGACCAGCTTAGGCAGGATCTGAGCAATCCAAAGGGTTTGTCCATTGATTCATTTATACGCTCATCCTTTTTACATTCAACAAATAAATACTAAAAGCTTCCTCTGCATCAGTCACTGTGCTTAGGCCAGAGATATAGGATGAACATGATAGACAGTGAACAAAGTTGAATTTTGAGTAAGTTACCAGAGTGAGTTTCCTAGTGGCCAAAGCAATGAGGGAAACCTGAGCAGTCGTAAACTCCACTGTGGCCGCAAACTCCACAGCGGCCTACAAGTTAGTTGTTCAGGCAAAGCCCAGGTTTTCCTGGCGCAATGAATGTCTGGGACACCCATGTTTACTGTGATTTGTTGCTGATCCAACTGGAGCAACCCATAGGTACCAGTGTGTATCTCATGGAGAAAGACTGACTAAAGCAGAGAAAAACTTCAGAGACAATCTAAACACACTGCTAGAGACCCCTTTTTCATGCATTTCCTTGCATTATCCTCTCTCCAAGCCTTTGCCCATGTCGATGCCCTCACCCCCACCTTGCTTTTCATCTCTCTGCCTGCATCTTGAAGGCCAAGCGGTGATACCTCCTTATGGTGGGGTAGCATAGCAGGTGTGTGTCCCCTCTCTGACCCTCACTCTTATTCCCCTAGACTGCCAGGAACTGCTGCCGCCGCCAGCCCCCATGGCCTACATATCGGGTGGGGGTGCCCCAGCAGCGGGGGCAGCCCCCCTGGGCTCCCACTATTGTGTGTGCAAGGTGGAGCTGTCTGTGAGTGGCCAGAACCTGCTGGACCGGGACGTCACCTCCAAGTCCGACCCTTTCTGTGTCCTCTTTACAGAGAACAACGGCAGATGGATGGAGGTGAGGCCTCTCCGTGTGTCTGCGGTGGGTAAGGAAGGTGGCTATGTTGCTGGGCCCCCTGGATCCAGGGACCTCCGGGTCAGGCCCTTGGAAGTAGTCAGAGTACGGGCTGGCAGCAGGGGATTAGTTAGAAAATTGTTACTCTTGAAAGTAAATTTAATTTTAAATATATTTAAAAGATTACTTAAAATAAGTATATCGGTGTTTAACTTATTGTAATTATAACTCCTAGATTTATATTTATGGTTATGCAATTTTATATTTACTGTTTTATATCACAATATTTTAAATTATTATACTGTATACTTAAAATTTTATAGTTTTAGAAAATGCTCACTTCTGCTTCTAAATAACCTTCCCCCTTTATTTCTGAATGAACACACGATCAGTGAGAAGCAGAGAAACAGAGAGCTCAGGCTTTGGTCCTAGGCAAGTGGCTATTTCTTTCTGAACCCGTCTTTCTCGTCATCTGTGAAATGGGGATTTTTTTTTTTCTGCTGCCTAATTTGGAGGGCCCCAGAGCTGGGGACATTGATGGTGCCCCAGCCAAGGACTTCCGGGCTGGAAGACTTTGGCTTGAGGGGTGGAGAAAGATGTAGCTTGAGGAAGTCTATTGAGAAACCTAAACTCTTTCACGTTTTCAAAACTTGCTTTAAGGCAGGGTGCGGTGGCTCACGCCTGTAATCCTAGCACTCTGGGAGGCCGAGGCAGGAGGATCACTTGAGTTCAGGAGTTCAAGACCAGCCTGAGTAAGAGTGAGACCCCCATCTCTACCAAAAACAGAAAAAATTAGCCAGGCGTGTTGGTGGTGCGCGCCTGTGGTCCCAGCTACTCAAGGAGGATCGCTTTAGCCCAGGAGTTGGAGGTTGCAGTGAGCTATGATGATGCCACTGCACTCTACTCAGGGTGACAGGGGGAGACTGTCTCAAAAAAAAAAAAAAACCCCAAAACTTGCTTTGCTTCCTGTTCCAAAGGAAACTATATTTATTGTAGTGAATTCAGAAACCCCAGATAAGCTTAAAGAAGAAAATCAAAACGGCAGGAACCCACCAATCAGGGAGAACCACTGTTGACAGTTTGGCATCCAGCCTTCCAGATAGCTTTATATGCGTGTATATTTTCCAAAACATGTGTCTGTTTTCCAACAGATATTTAACTGGGCCACAGTGGCTGTCCAGCTGAACACACTGTGGCTTGCAAAGAGTTTCCACAGATCTTGGCTCCTTCTGTGATGCCGAGGAAATGGTGGGGTTGTTGGCCCATTTTACAGAAGGGAAACTGGGGCCCAGAGTGGGTAGAGACTTTACCGTGTCACCCAGTGTGTTGGCAGTGCGGCTGGAAGAGGGAGGTGGGACAAGGGGTCAGCTGAGGACTCCAGGTGGAGTCCCAGGCCTGTGATGGGTTGTGTCTGGGGCCCTGGTGCCCTCTGCCAGGTCTCTGGAACGCCTGCCTCTCCCTCAGGGAGTGGCATCCCCTTCCCTCATGGCACTCCTCCCACCCTCCCTGACAATCCCTGCTCCCACCCAGGCCGGCCACCCTGGCTAAAAATAGCCCAGGGCCAAGACCTCTTCCGTTCCTGCTGCTGGAGCCCTTGGAAATGACCTGGGTGGGAGGAAAAATCAACACAGCCTGGGCCCCGAAATAGACTGTCACCCAGACTCCGCGGTTTGGGGCCTCAGCATCAAGAGGCCAGGAGGCAGGTTCCTGTCCCAGTGCCACCACTGACACCCAGCACAGGGCCCTGTCCTCTCCCAGGCTTCAGAGTCCACAGTGGGTGGAGGCGTTGGACCGCACAGTTCCAGGATTCCGTACAAAATACAAACATCTACCCCAGCCCCAGGTGGGGAGCCCTTGACTCCACCTCCCCCCAAGAACCCCACCTTTCTGTTTTCTCTCTCAGCTTCCATGTAAAATGTGGTTTGAAAAAAGGGTTTTCCCAAAATAAAAAATACAAAAACTGGCTGGGTGCGGTGGTTCATACCTGTAATCCCAGCATTTTGGGAGGCTGAGGTGGGAAGATTGCTTGAGGTCAGGAGTTTGAGACCAGCCTGGGCAACATAGTGAGACCCCCATCGGTACAAAAATTTTTTTAAAAGTAGCCTCGTATGTCACACACCTGTAGTCCCACCTACTCGAGAGGCTGAGGCAGGAGGATTGCTTGAGCCCAAGGATTTGAGGCTGCAGTGAGCTCTGATTGGGCCACTGCACTCCACCCTGGGTGACAGAGGGAGATCCTGTCTCTTAAAAAGAAAAAAAAAAAAAGTAGGAAAACCACAGATAGTTAAATCTCTTCATTTTACAGAAGTGGAAACTGAGGCCCAGATGGGGAAAGGGACTTGTCCTCCATCCCTTACCCAGGCAGGGACAGGGCCCGAGCTCTTACCTGGGCACCTGGGGATGAAGCCAGAGTTGAAAAGCTGAGAGCGTGGGTACTAGGAGTCAGACTAGGCTTTCAAAGATTGGCGCTGTCCCACAAGCTGTTCAGCCTTGGGTACGTCACTTGACCTCTCTGTGCTTCCTCATCCTCATCTGGGAGTTGTGGGTAACGATTGCTTCAGCCACACACATAACTGACCACGAGTGCCTGGCACACAGTAGGTGTTGAGCGAGTTAGCGGGATGATTTCTGGTGGCCTGAGAGTGGTTGAACCGGCTGCCTGGACTCTGACGCCCACCTCCCTGCACCCCCGCCAGCACGACAGGACAGAAACCGCGATCAACAACCTCAACCCCGCGTTCTCCAGGAAGTTCGTCCTCGACTACCGCTTCGAGGAGGTGCAGAAGCTCAAGTTCGCCCTGTTCGACCAGGACAAGTCCAGCGCGCAGCTGGAGGAGCATGACTTCCTGGGCCAGTTCTCCTGCAGCCTGGGCACGGTGAGCTGGGGGGAGAGCAGGGCAGCCCCTCGGAGAGTCTCTGCCTCTACCCGATCCCCGGGCCCCATTTTCCTGGCTGGCTCCTGAAGTGCCCCTGCAGAGGGAGGAAGTAGCCTGTGGGGTTTGGGACCGGGCTGAAGAGCTCCCACCTTAAGGGGCAACCAAGCACAGTGCCAGCCAATTGCTGCCACATGGGAACAGGGGCCCCATGTGGCCAGAGCTTCTGATTGTTAGAAGTAATCAGGTGTGGTCTTGACTTCCTGGGGTAGGAGTATCCGACTGTAACTAAGATGCCCATGGTAGTCCCATTTCATGGCTGATTTGCTGTGTGACCATGGGCAACTTTCTTTCCCTCTCTGGGCCACACTTCCCCATCCAGCTCAGTCCTTGGTAAGCTCCTGGGGGCTGGGAGCCCCTGACACAAGTCCCAATCATTCCTTATGGCTATGTTCCCTTGGGCAACCCTCCCACCCCCTCTGGGCCTCAGTTTCCCCAGATTTTACTTGGGGATCATGATGAGTGCTCTGCCCAGCCTATGGGGATGGTGAGGGAATAAAATGGAAGGTGCTTTGAGAGGTCCCAGTGGACTCTGGAATGCCCTGGGCCTTCGAGGAGAGGATGATCACGAAAAAAGCAAGGGCTGACGGTGGACGTGATGTCCTCCTCTGTGTGAGAAGCAGGGCGCAGCGGTCAGCGTCCCCACCGTGTGTCTGCACCTTCCAAGAGTAGCTGCGGAGAGAGCTTGAGGACTCGGGGACAGCAGCGGGGAACTGACCAGGGCTGGGGAAGCCGACCACCCGGCCTGGAGGGAAGGCGGGGCGAGGAAGTGGTGTCGCCGCGGGAGGGAGGGAGGTGCAAGGAAGCTTCCACCGGCCCATGGCCCCGGCCTCTCTCCCTCTTGTTCTCCCGTCTCCTGCTGGTGCCCCACGGGCTGAACCCCCAAAAGCCAGAGGACAGAGGAGCCAGGTGGTGCCGTCCGCAGGGTGCGAGCAGGTGGAGAAGGGCAGGGAGCGGACCAGGGACAATGACCAGTGCAGGGGACAGGGACAGATCATACTGGTGTGTGCTCATAACTGCAAAAGGAAACACTGGCATTTTACCCAAGAAGCCACTGACCGAGGTGGCCCGTGAGGGGGGTGGGCGCACGGTGGATAGACGGGCGGGAGGGCGTCCGCTTTTCCTGTCTATGTTGATTTGATCATTGAACACTGTGACTGTATCGCCCATGCAGCACAGTGAAAATACACAGAAAGGTCAGAGTTTGACCCTCTTGTCGGGGTCTGTGGGACGGCTTTGGGGGAGGGCTTTGGCCTCCCCCGCCCCTCAGCTTCTGGCAGCTGTCTCCAGAAGCCTTTTCCTGGGGGCAGACCGGGGAAGTGGGAGTCAGACTGGGATTCCCTCCTCGCTGTGAGACCTCGGGCAAGTTTCTTAACCTCTCTGGGCCTCAGTCTCCTCAGCTGCCCAGATTGGCTAATGACGGGCTGCGTCTGCTCCCCTGCCAGGCTCTGGCAGGAGGCTGCACGCTGAGCGGTGCCTATTGAGGATTTTTCTCTCTGGGCGCCCCCCGCCAGCGCACCCCCACCGCCCCACTGAGCGCCTTTGTCTCCTCTCTCCCCCCAGATCGTCTCCAGCAAGAAGATCACTCGGCCTCTGCTGCTGATGAATGACAAGCCCGCGGGGAAGGGCTTGATTACGGTACCAGCCCCCTGCCTGCTCCCCGCACGCACCCCACGCGCCTCCCCGCGCCCTCCCCGCGCCCTCCCCGCGCCCTCCCCCATCAATGGGCCGCTTCCCAGCAGATAATCACTGGCTTTGTTTGGAGTAAAAAGGCCCAACTTACAACTTAGCAACAGGTCTCTTAGCAACGGGCTCCTGGCTCCACAAATGATGCGTTGGGGGCCGCCAAGCTGGGGAGACTGGCAGAAGGCCCCCGACGGTGGCCAGCCCCAGGCCAGGGGACGCTGCTGCTGTTCCCTGGGGGCCTCCCTGCCCCCCCCACCAACCCACATCCTTTGGGGTCACTCCGATTGCCTTGCGACAGTGCGCTGCCGTGGCTGCTATGCGCAGTGGTTCCCGCGATGCGCTAGGATTCCTCTGATGCCATGCGACGCACACCCCCTTTGCAGGGATGGCTCCTCGGGCCTCACGGGCTCCCAGAAGCCAGGGCAGCCCCGTCTTGCGGATGGAGCTGAGGCCCAGAGGGGAAGCTCCCTGGTGCAGTTCGAGTGTCTGCCCTGGGCTGTCCCTGTGTGCTTATGTGGTGCCTGGGGAACTGGCCCACACCTTCGCGTGTCCCTGTGGCCGTCACTCGCCTGCCCTGGCCCCTCACATGGCTTCTCACTGCCCGTGCGGGCCTTACGGCTGCAGGGGCTGCGTCCGTCCTGCTCGGCTTCCTGCCTCGGTGGTTTTTGCCTCCTTCACTTCGATGCCCTCGGCTCAAGGCAGATTGAACTCTTAGCACACCCTGAGCACATCCCAGACCCTCGTCCACTCTGTTCCTGCCACCCGGAGAACCTCTTCCCAGCACCCCCCCACCTCTTGGAGCTCAAACCGCCCCATCTAGATGCCTTCGCAAGGCAGCTTCCCACGACCTGGAGGCCACCCCAGGCAGACCCCACCTGGCTGGGTGTGCCATCGCCCCTGCGTTTCTGGCAGTTCCATTCTAGGCCTCAGTCCCCTCCTCTGGGAAATGGAGCAATAATAGAACCTACCCTGCAGGGTTGTCGAGCAAGTCCAGCTGGAGGACAGGGGAACAGGCTGTTGGCTGGCCTGTCTGTGGGTGCAGAGGGCCGGGTGACTCGGTTAGGTGAGGCTGTCCTAAAGGCGTGAGAGGGGAGGAAGCCCCAGCCCAGAGAGGCCCCAGCGCACAGTGTTGCCTTGGGCCAAGGGGACTTCCTGCCCCTCCGTGGGGAAGGGAGGGAGAAAGGCCCAGAGAGGGAGGGCTCTTAGCAGTCTCGAGGTCACCCAGCTGGTCCATTGCTGGCTGGGCTGGGGTCAGAGGGCCATGGCTGATGGGGAACTCATGCAGGACAGAGGACCAGTGTGAGCTGAGCTGATGAGACAGCAGAGGGCACTCAGTGGTTCCTGCCCTTCCCTTGGGCCTCAGTTTCCCTAGCTGCACAGTGAAGCTGCTGTAGTTCTGACACCTTGGTGTTTTGAGGTGGCTGTGCCCTCTGGGTCTGCAGGGGGACACGAGGAGACCTGTGCTGTCCTGTCCTGCTGCTCCCTGGCCCAGAGCCTCTCCCAGGGCTCAAGACCATCCCCAGTGTCTGGTTCCTGCTCCATCCCCCACCATCCCGTGGGCCTCTGCTGAGCCACGTGGAGTCACTTCCTGATTCCTCCTACCCAGGTGGAGTGTCACCCTGTTTTCTTCCTTTCTTTCTTTGAGACAGAGTCTCGCTCTGTCCCCTTGGGTAGAGTGCCGTGGCATCATCACAGCTCACTGCAACCTCAAACTCCTGGGTTTGGATGATCCTCCTGCCTCAGCCTCCTGAGTAGCTGGGACTACAGCTGTGCACCACTACGCTCAGCTAATTTTTCTATTTTTATTAGAGACGGGGTCTTGCTCCTGCTCGGTCTGGTCTCAAACTCCTGACCTCAAGCGATCCTCCCTCCCCGGCCTCCCACAGTGCGAGGATTACAGGCGTGAGCCACTGTACCCGATGATTATTAGCCCCGTTTTCCAGAAGATGGAAACGGAGGTGTAGGCAAGACCGGACTTGTCCAGGGTCACGTGGCACTACCCCTCCCCTCCTTTCACCCTCCCAGCCTGGAGCATTGACTCCTGGGCACACTGTGCCCACCCTGCCCCCACCCTGCCTGGCAGGAGGGGGGCGGGGCCGTCTAAGGAGCAGGCCCCTCACGGTCCTCTGGCCTTACAGATTGCCGCGCAGGAGCTGTCGGACAACCGGGTCATCACGCTGAGCCTGGCGGGCAGGAAGCTGGACAAGAAGGTGAGGCGGCGGAGGGAGGTTTTCCACCCGGGCCGTGGCCCTCCCCCAGCCCAGGCTTCCGCAGTCCAGCCCCGGGGCCTCTGGCCACCACCTTCATCGCACCCCAGGGATGGGCCTAGCATAGGGCCCTACTGTCCACTGCAAATTAGGACTTCCTCACCCCTGAGATAGTGAGCTTCCCATCATTTAGAGGTATTCAGAACACAGCTGGAAACCTGCTCTCTGGGGCGCCCACCTCGGTGTAAATCCCAGGGTCCTTACAATACCCTGCAGGGCCCTACCTGATATGTCCCCGGGACTCTGGCTCCCTGACCTTACCCCGCTGCTGCAGCCAAATCAACCCTCCTTGTTGTCCCTGAATTAAATAAGGCACCTTCCTGCCTCAGGACCTTTGCACTTGCAGCTCCCTGTACCTGGGATGCTCTTTTCCTTGAACACCCCCCAGCTCCCCCTACCTCCATCAAGCCTTTGCTCCTACGTCACCTCCTCAGCGAGGCCCTCCCCACAACTGGTCTTCGATCCCTACCCCTCCCGCTTTGCTCGTCCCCTTAACACTTACTGCCATCTAACATATATTCCTAGTTATTTTATTTTCCGTCTTCCTCATTTGAATATAGCCTCTTTAGAGTGATACTTTTTTTTTTAGGTTAAATAAATGAATTTTTAAAGGACATCATATCCCTTCTGTAATATGCAGGACAGTTTCAGTTTTTCAGATTTCCACTAAAATAAATTAAAATCCCATCCTGCTGGGGGCTCTGCCTTGCGTCGGGAACAATCACCCTGTTAAAGTTCTGCCCTATCTAAGATGCTGCAGTTCTGACTCCCACGGGCTCTGGGTCTCAGGGTCTCTAAGCACAAGCTCTGGCAACCTCAGGATGGGGGGTTTCTGTGGGGGCTGCCCGTTGGTCCCAAGGAGCTGCAGGTGCCCTGGGCCTCTTGCTGAGCCTTGCAGAGGCTGAGGGGAGAGGGGCCAGGCTGGCTCTGCCCACAGCACCCACCCTGACACCCAGCTGGGGCAGGCAGCGGGGTCACACCCCCATCCCGCCAGAATCTGGTGGAGTTGTACCCCCCTCACCCGTATCCTCTGCTTCTCGCAGGACCTCTTTGGGAAGTCAGACCCATTTCTTGAGTTCTATAAGCCAGGAGATGACGGCAAGTGGATGCTGGTCCACAGGACTGAGGTGGGTACGTGGGGGCCCAGGGGCCCCCAAGCCAGTAGGTCTGCAGTCCAGCTGCCCCCAACAGCGCAGCGTGGGGCTGTGCGGTCACCACCACGCAGCGTGCACGGACGCCCGCAGTAGCACCTGCAGGCCGTGTTCCTGCCCTCCCATGGGGGTGTTCGCCTCTGTCTCTGGAGGTGTGGCAGTGGTTCTCTCCATCTTGTCACCCCCACCCCCCCGTCCCCACTGGGCCGGACCGACCCCAGAGCACTGCTGCCCTGGGCCTGAGCTCAGTTCTCCCCTCTCTGTCCTGCAGGTGATCAAGTACACACTGGACCCTGTGTGGAAACCGTTCACAGTGCCATTGGTGTCCTTGTGTGATGGGGACATGGACAAGCCCATCCAGGTGAGGGGGGGCTCCGGGGACCCTGCTGCCCTCCCTGCCAGCTGTGGCTCCTGGGGGTGCCTTGCCGAAGCTCTTTGTTACTAAGATGGAAAGACATCCGTGTTGCGGGGAGGGAGGACAGGAGCCTGGGTCCCTGTCCCTGGTCTGCCTGACTCTGAGCTGCCTGGGTGGGGCCGCGACCTCTGCAAGCCCGTCTATGAAACTATTCTGCCCTTCCCGCAGGGCTGCGCAGCTGGCAGCTGTGGTAATGGATGCAGAAACACCTTGGAAAGATCAAATGATGAGGGCAATGATGACTAGTCTCTCTAAAAGCCCTCAGGGGCCGGAGCCGAGAGCAGATGGGGTGGAGGAGACAGCTGGGTCAGGGCAGGCAGCCCCAGATAGGGGACCGGGAGTCTCGTGTTCTAATCCTGGGCCTGCTGCTGCTGCTGCTGCTGTGAGACTTTGGTCAAGTGCTTCCCTCTCGGGGCCTCAGTTTACTCATCAATAGGGTGGGCACAATAATTCCTACCTTCCTCGTGGGAGTGTCATGGCAGCTAAGTTAGAGAGCATAGAAAGCTAGGGTTTCTATACCCATCTTAGAAAAAAATGTAGTCTACAGAGGGCCCCAGGCCATGACAAAGAAGGAGCCAATCGTCGGGGTGTGTGAGGAATTGAGCTTCCTGC